>PNEQ01082801.1:25138-94446 GCA_003012365.1 Medauroidea extradentata | reverse complement strand
TAAAAACTTTCTACCACCAAGAAGCAACCACATTCATTCACAACAATCCAGCACAATCAATCACCAAGTCTGACTTTGGAAAAATTTTCACATCTGCATGGAACAAAGCTGCATCTCATGGGAATGCTACCAAAGGGTTTCAGTGCACTGGTCTCTACCCATTTGACCCTAGTGTTATACCGATTGATAAATTTCTGCCGTCTGCAGCTTTCCAAGCTGAGCCTCCTTCTACAGAAAATTTTCCCACTATGCAAGCTTCAGACCCAGTGCCTGATGTTGTCGTTCACCATGTTGAAAATAAGTCACACTGCCATCATTCCGCATCCAAGTACACTGTTACTCGCTCCAGTTCTGAAGCCCCGCCTACTCTATCTAAACCAGCTTCTACCTTGAAGTCTCCCAGTAAGCAGAAAATCTCTTCTACATTCAATGACATCATTCCAACTCCACACAAATCACCCGGAAATCAAAACACGCCGAAGCAAACAAGAAAGAAACAGAGAGCTCGGCATCTTACAGCGGAAGGAAACATCAAGGAAACTGCAGAAAAAGTTAAAGTTTCAACTAAGAAAAAGATTCAGGTGGATTGCACAGTGAAGAGATGTAAACTGTTTATAGAACAAGAAATTGACTCTACCGGAGAAGAAATTCCCATTGTGACAGATTCTAACGATGCACCATGTGGATTTTGCAGCAGAAGATGGAGCAAGTCTGCAAACAGAGGGGACTGGATCAAGTGCCAGAAATGTGGAAGTTGGTATCATGAACTCTGTGTGGGTGCCAAAGGAAAGAAACGATTCATGTGTGGTAAATGTGTGTGATTGTAATTGCCCCACTGTGATCGGATTTACCCCACATGTGATCGCAATTACCCCCTAGTTTTGTGTATTCTGTAATGTCGTATTTTGTGAACGATTCTTAATTTTAAAATGTAAATGTGTTATAATGAGCTATTTTATGTATGGAGTAGTAAGTATACATGTTGAAGTTTATGTTCATGTATTTTGATTGACTAAATCTTTGTTCCAACAATTTACTTTTTACAAAACAATTTGAATTGATCGGAATTACCCCTCTCTACCCTATATAAATTAGCTCCTCTGTTTGTCGGCATATAAGCTTAAGTTTGAGCAATGTCTGCAAGAAGATCATGTACTGGAAGCTAGGATTCCTCTCAGTTTATGTGAGCTTCATCCGAGCTGTTTGCTCAGAGACGATATGACGGGCAGTGGTGTCCGATGGTCTGCTGTAAGGGTTGCGAGCAGATCGAGGAGCAAAGTCTCAGGTCACGAGGGTTATACCAATGAGGGAGGGAGGGAGGGATACAGAGCTGTAAAAGGTTTGTGTTGTTACCCTGGCTGGAGAAGACAGGCCGGAACTTGCGCGCCAAGACGCCGCCGTCTAGGTAGAGTTGTTTACTGCTGCCACCGTCTACAGTTACCAGCGAGAGGCGTGCAGCTAGACGACTTGGAGCGGATATTGGAATACGGTCTGTGTGGATACGAGGTGAAATATCTCGCAATACAACTCTACTCCATACTCTTTGCCTACTCGCTGACACGAGTCAGTCGACACTCAAGCATACTCGCTAATGCTCCTCATATTTCCCAGTATTGAATTATTGTATTATTCCCTTTTTAAAAATTGTGGCAAGAAAAATGTAATATTTGCTCTTAAGTCACAGTACTTTTACTTTGTGCTTCAGTACAAGCATATCAGTATAACGGTTAACTTATACAACAATCAGTCATGTAGTACTTATTTTACTCTTAATTTTTAAAACTGATTGCACCTTCGACCGGCATGGTCTAGGCTTAGTAGGATAGCCGTACATGGGATAAGAACCCGCGTCGCACTGAATGAGAGTCAGATATGTTACCATTGCTGCACCTCTCGCGGCGAGTTGACATGAAGCTGAGTTAACAGATAATCTTATAACTTTTCAGGTGTTCAGAGCATTTAAGGATGAATGCTGTATGTAAGGAGCAGCTCCAGGAATAAAGCACAACGGACACAGTAGTTCCCCGAGTATAAATACAGACTTGGGACATTGTTCCGACATGATCCTCACACGCAGATACATAGGGGCTGGCCATGCCAGTTCCAACATGATCCTCACACGCAGCCACATAGGGGCTGGCCACGCCAGTTCCGACAGGATCCTCACACGCAGACACATAGGGGCTGGCCACGCCAGTTCTAACATGATCCTCACATGCAGACACATAGGGGCTGGCCACGCCAGTTCCAACATGATCCTCACATGCATACACATAGGGGCTGGCCACTCCGGCAACCTAGTCTGATGCACTAAGGCGAGAGGCGATCAATTTGGCGACTGCAGCACCACAGACCCTACAAGTAGTTCAGCGACAGATATTTGACTTCGGTGCGGATAAAACAAGTCGTAACATTTGTTCCAACATTACATAACTGTCGTTCTAGACGTCACTATCATGTACCACCAGAAAATGTCTGGCTGTGCACCTAACACTAAACTGAGCTACTGAAACATAGTTTTAGAAATGACTGCATTCAGTGTGAAAACATAACAAAAATTTTTTTTGTGATCTGCATATAACAAATCCGCGTGCATTAATTAACAAGGAATTTACGGAAACGTAATTTTTCATAACATATTTTCGTGGAAGGGGGTTTTTACTGACGTCAATTTATTTCTGTTTCGTATTTTGTACACCAAGGAAGTTCACCTCAGTTTTCTACGTCTTACTTTACTTTTATATTTGTACCAGAATTTATTTCTTATTTTAGACCTAAATTGAAATTGAATCTTCCTATTAGGAATTTTGTGTATCTTTCATAGTTTTCGCGTAATGAGTCGTAAACTTCATAATTTGCACTTTATAGTTTATTGAATCCCACTAACACCAACTGACATACCGAAAAAATTCACAGTGTATAACAATGTTATAGACTATGATTTGACATATATAAAATAAAAATAAAAAAAATTTGTATTAAAAAAAATGCTGATTATTGAAACGAAAAATTTTAAATTTCAATATTTTTTTTAAATACATATGTATGTATGTATATATATACATATATATTTCATATGTGACAATTTACAGCCTACAACACTGATATACACTGTGAATATTTTCGGTTTTGGTATTCCAGTTGCTTTTAGTGGCGTACACAAAACCGTCAAGTGAAAATTTTGACGTTTACGACTCATTACGCAAAAACTATGAGAGATACACAAATTTCCTATGATGAAGATTTAATCACAATTTATGTCTAAAATGAGAAAAATATATGGTACAAATATAAAAATACAAACGTTGAAAACTGATGTGACCGTGCCCTTAAAAATTCAGTATCCAGAAACTCGGACAGTTAATGTTCATTTCAACAGCGTTCTTGCAAAACATTTAATGGTGTGGTTACATTTTTCAAGAAAGACTTAGCCTTTATGCCTCGTGTATATTTTCGACTTTTTTGTGACGAACCCTGCGCCTAGGTTTTAAGTTTACTGGTAGAGTTCAGCACCATCATGTAAACGTGTTATAAAACTACAAGTAATTTCGCACAAATTTTGATTATCTCGTTTGATTGGGAAAATATTTGTGATTTTTCTAATTGATTTTAGTGACATTTGTTTTTTATGTGTTGTTCTAACAATCTAGGATAAACAAAATAGGCGTGTCGGTTAAGTTCTCCTAACTCCTTCCAAAGCGGTGGCCGTGGTGGCTAAGAGGTCAGACCTCTCGCCTCCCAAGGCGATCCTGGTTCGTTGCCCGGCGGGATCGGTCCTCGGATTTTCGCATGTGGGACTCGTGCCGGACGATGTCGCTGGTCGGCGGGTTTCTTCGGGGATCTGCTGTTTCCCGCATCCATTCATGTCACCCCCACCAGCATTAAATACTTCGATGTTAAGCGCTGACCAAAATCTCTCACTCACTCACTCACTCCTAAGTTCACCGCAAATATATCTGTGCTCAAAAATAATGCTAAAAGGAAAGCAGACCAATTAATTCTACCCACACACACACATAAAAAAAATATATATGTATATAGGTGTGTGTGTGTATTTTCATACGATTGGACGCTGCTACCCAAAATTTTCTGTGAATTAAATGCTACAAATAATACAAAATAATTATTAGAATATTGTCAAGTTGCCTTATTATTCTTCGATATTTAAGTAATTCCAACTACAAATTTCGGTATTTATAGTTTGATACCTTCCTTAATGTAAAATTTAGACACAAATTAGGTTATGAGTGTGGAACAAAAGCAATGTCGGACTTAATAATCTGTGCCGGTTTACTATCCCTTATTGAAACATTTCCTCGTGCGTATTTTTGAAATTTAAAGGTATTTGGCTGCCAATATATGAATTAGTGGCTGCTATAAAGAGCATTAAATACTTCTCATGAGGCAGTGAAATGTAACGGGTAATATAACACTCAAGCCACAACTATAGCACAGCGAATCAGGTGCTAGTGTTTATCTGACTAAACGAGCCAGCAGGTAGATGAGTGTGCAAATGGAAAGGGGAAAGTAATGGAGGGTTGCGCAAGGGGGGGGGGGGTAGTGGGTGGAGCGAAGACGGACGCTGTGACTAATGTGTGGACGGTTGATCGTTGGCGCAGGGAAGGGGGTATGTCACCACCGCTTGGCGCGCGGCTCATTGGCCGCAAATAGCCGCCTGATTGATCGCCGCCATGCTGCGCCACAGGCACACTAGTAGGGAGGTTATGTGTGTGCTCGCCCAGTTGTGGTCACAAACACTCTAGCTTCCAGCCTGTCTCGCTACAGCTGTGTCCACCGCTGCTGGCACAGCATTGGTCAACATTCCTTTTCCAATGACAATGTGTTACATACATGGCTGCAATTCGCATTGGTGCACTATGACATATGAATGATTATTGTGTAAAATCTGTGGTATTTAATTTATTTGATTTGAAATTATATGTCTGTAAGACAATGAATTCGTTACCGCGAAACACTTTATTATTGGCCAAACTGCACTGTATTGACAAGGATCGTGCAGGTATGTGACGAAATATCGGATATTAGCTTAATGGTTTTAATTATACTAACGTAAACAGGTAGAAGTAACACACAATTAAAAAGTAACTATTTGATTTATGACCATAATGTGCTCAAGAGTTTTAGCTATGGAAATTTTTCTAGCTCATATATGAAAGAGGATAATTACAAAGGTTTGTCGCATGACCCTTACACTACACATTCGTAAACAAATTTTAAATATGCCTTGCTTGTATATTGACAGGAAGTCATTTATGTCTAGTTTAAATTATTACCTAGTTGCTACAGTTAATAATATTATGATATGGACACATCAGGAAATGAAACCAACATTAAAGTGTTTGTACTATATGAACAAGTATACCTGGGCAACAACACAGCACACTCGCATAAATGTTACTTGTTTGAAATTAAAAATATTGTTTTATATATTTTTGTGCAGCTATCCAATTTGTTTACATGCACAGCACAAATTATGCAATGCATTTTTATTTAACAAGATGGTGTACCAAATTCATTAGTTAGATGTACTACAAAAAATGTACAGAAATGACAGTGTGATGAGCATTCTGCATGATTTCTAGGCTAAATTACAGACAAAATTATCAGTGGCAAAATATCAACTTCCTGTATACTGTAGCTGGCAGCAGTGTTCTGTGTATGTGCAAGGAGAGGTCAGCTACATCAGCTCCACATGTTAATATATGCTATAGTTTTCTTGCCTAACAATCTTATCCTTAGAGTCACTTCAGAGCAATTTCTGCCATTTTGAATTTACATAACATAACTTATCACTGCATGGAGAGGATCATGTGTACAGTAGCATGGCTCATGGCTCACAATGAGAGTCTCATATTTTGAGTATTGTTGCGAGCCGCGACTGTCTGGCTGGGCGGTGTAGTACAATACTGTGTTGGCGGAGCTTAGAGCTCTGTATTTGGAGAGTATGGCCATTGATTGTCCGTGCGCATGCCGCCAATAGCGCGATCTGATTGGCTGTGAGCCAGAGCGCCGCCATCTTGTACCTTACCGAGCGACGCAGTACAATGTATTCTTAATGCGGAAACGCGTTGCGCGATACAAAAAACGGGAAATATGCCGAGCTGTTGTGCCTATGGCTGTAATACACAACCTAAAAAAGGTGTATTGTTTCATAGATTGCCTTCAAAGCAAAAAAATGCAAAGAGGAGAGCAATTTGGATAAGAAAAATCGGAAAAGACGACTGGATACCGAGCGACTGAACTGTTCTTTGTTGGGTAATATAACATAACCCTCTGGTATTGTTTTGTGGTTGCTTATGCATGTTGTTTATCAATGTTTGTGCAGCATTCACTTGAATATCACTTACGTAATACCCTTATTTTATTTGTTTCAAACCTTCATAAATGTGTGTGTCATTTACCTGATGTCGTAAGTAATTAAATGACAAGTACAACAGGAAAGAAAGCATAATAATCTCCCGTTTATTTTGCAGAAACACTTCAGTGAAGATCAATACGAGCTTAATCGTAAGGATGGAGTAAAGAAGTTAAAACAGGATGCTGTTCCAAGTATTTTCAGTCATCGAAAGGAGCCTGCACCGAGAAAACTACCGGCCAAAAGGATCAAGATAGCTTGTGAAGAAAATATAACAGGTGACTTGAAATATAATTAGATATATTAATGCTTTTAACAAACAATCTCTGCGACAAATTGACATGGCAAATGGTACATATAGTACAAATAGTACAAATAGTACATATACACATAAAGGCCTTGTGGTGTAGCAGTAGAGTATCTGATCAATAATTCGAAGGTTGCGGGATCGAATCCAAGTTCTGATTAAGGTTTCTTTTATTCTACAAACGTTTGTTACCGTTCTTTCATCATAAGATAAGATAACATCAAAACATTAAAGTCGTCGGCATTGTAGAAATTGTCAATATTGTATTTGTGTTCTTTAAGGCCTTAAAGTGTGAAACATTACTAATTTTAAAATGGTTTTAAATAATGCTTGTTTAGTAGACAAAACGTATTAGTGTAATTAATTTCCTCTCGTGATATATATATATTTTTAGCAAACTTAGTTTTTCTATAGCGACATGTCAAAGTCAAAGTTTGCATGTTGCGCGTTCATACATCCTTTAATAACCAACTTAGATATTGAAATGAAATTATTATCAGTGAAAATACATAAAATTGTTTCTGTCCGCAAATAAATAAGAACCCATAACAATGAATAATTCTTATTTTAAGAAATTGCGAAAAAAAAAAGTATATACAATGTTTTTAAACAGAAAAATATATTTTTGACAGTTTTTACTTTTTTGAGGGTATAGTCCATTTAATGAAGTTTCACCACTAATTATTTCAACTCAATATGTTTGTTTAATTTGGCGGGGTGTATGAATGCACAATATGCAAATTTTGATTTTGACATGTCATTAAGGGCAAACTATGCTAGCTAATAAAAAATATCGGAGGGTAAATTGCACTTTTAAGTATCATCTGCAAAACTAGAAATATTTTGAACCAATAAAAAATTATCTGTTTCACACACCTGCACGACCTTAATGTTTCCTTTTATATTAGTAACACGTTCATTAAAAACATCAGCTTTACGTTTTACATAATTATCTGAAGGCTCGGCATCAGTTACCATAAGGGATATTTTATTTTAAATTTTTCATTAAATTTACGAACAGAGAATGTAAAATTTACTTATATAGCGTGAATAATGTATAATGTGCGCTTTAGTACATGGATTATAATCGAAGAATTAAAATCGAATTTAGTCGCAATCCGTCAACCAAATTGTGAATACCAAAACAATTGCTGTATTAATATTTTGATTTTAAATTATTTAAAAAATTATTTAATAGTTTTCAAAGTTGATTACCCTTACGCCAAAGTAAAGAAATATTTCATAAAACGTTATATATAATCGAATTTGTGTTTGATATATATGTTGAGCAGACATTCAAAACCAGACATGTCCACAAAATTCGAAGCTGAGTTAAACATGATTTCCAGACAATAATGGTGAGTTACATATGAATAACAAGTCGGATTCGGTAAAAAAAAAATTCTTTGATCGAATCTGACTGCTTATTCGTGTAGCTCACCATTATTGTATGGCAATCATGTTCAGCTCCGAATTTTGTGGACATGTCTGGTTTTGAATATTTGCTCCACATATTTGATCTAAAGATAGGTTTCTGCATAACTGTACATTAATATGTCTAAACTATTTTTTTTTCAGTGTAAATGCCTGACGACGATATTCCAAATGATGAAATTGAAGACACTCGTGAACCTGATACTGTGTCACAAAGCAGTGATAATCAAGAAGTCGGTGTTAACGAAGAAAGAAATGAATTTGATAGTTTGAAAAAAGAATTGAAACTTGCTTAAAGGAAAAACGGCCAACAACATAAAACACTTGAGAAATTGCGAACAAGCATCAATAAAATATCCAATGCAGACCAAATTTCTTTTCTTACTAAAGATATAATGCGTGGAACATGTTAGTCTGATGCTACAGTGCAAAATGCACTTAAAATGAGACTGACATGTGGTGCCAATGGTTATGAGAACATAATAGAACAAGGTTTTCGTTTACCCTCGGACAGAACCTTAAGACGTCGTACGGAAGGAATCAAATTCCAGCCTGGTATTTTGCATGAATTTTTTTAGTGTGTTCGATTAAAAGTGAACTTGATGACAACAGAAGAAAGACACTGAACATTAATTATTGATGAAACGGCTATTACGCTGTGTACAGAATTTGACCCCTCGACAGGTATAGTTGTCGGCATTCTTACCCTTTCCTCATCGAATGTCTCCTGCGACACAGGTTCAGTAGCTACCCACGCACTAGTGTTCATGCTTGGAGGCATTACTACACGCTGGAAACATGTTATAGCATACCATTTTACAGGTAATTCTTTTTGTGTCAAGGAGGTAAAAGATATTATACACGACATTGTTTTACACAGCGAGTCAGTCGGTTTGAACATTGATGTTGTTGTTTCTGACATGGGCGGGCAGAATTTAGCATTGTGGAGAGAGTTTGGTATTAACGCAGGAAGACACGCTAAAGTTGTAAACGCCTGTGAGCATCCATGTGATCCATTTCACAAGTTGTATTTTATGCCAGATTGACCCCACATTATCAAAAATTTGCGAAGTCTGTTCGCACAGCATGGCATAATTATTCTTCCGCAAAGTATTGTCGATAAGTTTGAGTTACCTACTAACGAAGAAAAGTTCAAATATGTAGAAGAACTGTTTGAACATGAGAAAACCCGAAAACTGAAATTAGCACCAAAACTTTTAAGGAAAATTGCCTACATCCAAGTCATTATGAGAAGATGAAAGTTGGACTAGCTTTAGGTGTGTTCAACCATCAGACCGGTGCAGCACTAGAATATGAAGTTGAAAATCAACTAATAGAAATGGATGCTCTTACAAACACATGATTTTTGAAAACACTACATCGCTGGTTTCGTTTGATGACTTCCAGAACAAGATCGGTTGGGGGGGGGGGGGCTACAAACTGACAGTAGCGACACTTCACCGTACGACTGCTACTGGCTCCTGCACATAGAGCTCGCTAACCAATGACGTGCACGCATAGTCACGTGTAAGTTGCAGCCACTGAGCAAACTGAGGCAATTATCGACGGTTCGGCCCTATAGTTTTCTGACCAATAGAATAACAGTGTGATTTTAACTGAAACCTGAGAGCTTCGCGTAAAAACAGCACAAAAGCCAAGTAAAGAAACAGGTCATTTTGAACAGCAAACCCTTCAGGTCGTCGTTTGAACGTACAGAGTCTGTACTGCCGAGTGTCACTGCGGCTTATCGTAGCATCAGCAGGTGTTGGAGGGGGCAGCAAGTAGTCCTTCACTCTGGGCAAGAGCAGCGTAAGTCCGTCACACACACGCACACGCACCAACACACACACACAAACACACACCTACACCTATACGGGATAAGCGTATCTTCTAAGGACCGCTGAGTTTAAAGTCATTATGAGGACCTCTACAAATTAATCGTCAATGTTTGACGAATGTACTTACACCATTGAGATGGGGCAATTTTTGTGATCCTATACACACGATAAAACTTTGGAAATCAAATTATTTGTAAGATTTGTGTATGGCAGGGTGGATGTATCGTATCTCACGAGGACCGTGTGTTTGATCTGCCGATTCGAGGTCCAGGGAGAAATAACGAACTTTTTCACACAGTGACTTGGAATAGACACAGTGAGGACCACCCAGTTTCTAACGAAAAAATGTACACAGCTCAGTCGATAAGATGCAAAATAAGGACCATTGTTACCGGCTACTAAATTTATACACAGCTCGGGTAATAAGGTTAAAGTAAGGAGCAGGTACTGTTGTGATACAAGCATGTTTAGACAGCTGAGGTTTAAACAACTGCATACGACGTTTTGTAAGCCTGCCTTTCAGTTAAGTTGTCCTTGTAATAATCTGGTTATGTGTGCACTATGTAATAAATTGTTAGGTTGTAACTATTCCTATTGGAATGTACACCTCATCTCATGGGTGTAACCAGAAGACTCTCTTAAGGTATTACTAGGTGGAGTGCGATATTTTTTACCGCAGTGAGTTATAACTTCTCGACAGTATGTTTAACAATAATAATATGACAGAAATTCAAACCTATAGATAGCCCCTTAAGTAAACAAGCCGATGCATTTGAAACTAAGAGTAGGTTGTAAACTAAATATATTAACAATAGTATTTTACTCTATAAATAACAAGCCAATCAGATATCGGTAACTTCCAATTATTTATTTTTCTCAATTCTATTTTAAATTTCAGTTTTATTCGTAGAAATGAATCGGTGGATTTGTCTAGTTCACTGACCTGCAAACATTTGCAAAAGCATAGTAGTTATAACATATTGGGTAGTATTGGTCAATTTATAAGATTTACTCAGTCATTATATGTTTAAGGGTTTTTCCTAGCGTATGTAAATTCGAAAAGTAGTATTTTTAGCGACCGATTCAAAATAACTGTGGTAAAATCTGCAGAAGCTATGTATTTCAGTCGCCGGTCTGACAGACTTGTATTATTAGACCAAGTTAAAATAGTGAAGAGTATCTTGTAAAGTATACGTACGTACTTGTGTACTGTACAAAAATGCTGGAGCCAACCTCCAAAAATGTACGTATTACTGTTAATAAGTGAAAGTTCTCTGACACAATACCACTACTTTTTACATTAATATAGCGTTTATTATATGCTACTAAATTTAAAATGTTGAAAACTTATGTTTAGAAGTCCTTATAATTAATAATTGCATAATTTATACCCTACGTGAATTAAGTTCTTTGGCGTCACTTTCTTGATAAACTCTTCCAGGCTTCTTGCCGACATAGTATTATTCGTGAACATTCACTCAAACGCCGTAAAACATATTTTCGTTCATGTATAGGGCCTACACGCTAACTACATATGGACTTAAGCTACCGATGGCGACCTAGTGGCCGGTTTCACCAGCCTTCGTCAAACCCACCATGATGGTTATTAAGCTGACAGTTCTTCAAATGTTGGTAGTTCATTAAGTTTAATTCATTAATTAAGTTCATTTTTTTAAGTGTAAGGTTGGGAACTTTTTGCTTGGACACTGCTTGTTTACGGACACGGGTGATACGGATAACGTTGTGACGTTAATCAGCGTATTCTCGTTTAAGGACACAGGTTGGTAAAAACCAAATATGGAGAAAAATGTCCATTTCGATGGGTGTTGTTAAATGAGCAGAGAGGTTAAGACACGGTAAGGACACATGTTTAATGGACACTAGTTCTAAGTGACAGTATCATATGTTTTTCTTAATTTACGAGATGCCTATCAGTTGTAGGTGTACAGATTTTTTTTTTCACAACCATTAGATATTGTACCTAAATGTCAGTACTATAATAAATTAGTTATCAAGCTATCGTGATTTGTTAGGAAATGGTTAGAAAGTTAATCATTATATTTTAAACATAGTTTGTAAACTATGTAGGCCTACGTATCTAGTATACCTAGAGTGTACAAAGCTTGGCAAGGTACACGTGGCAGGGAGAGGCAGCAGGCGAGGGTTGAAGAGTAGCTGCTCCGGTCAAACGCTGCAAGCGGAAGCGACGTCTCACTGGACTGTCAGCTGGGCGACAACCGACCAGTGAGCTCGGCATACACACGCTTGTCCTCGCCGCTACTGTTCTCTTGATTAGTAAGGTCGCAGCCTACCTGCGTGATACAGACCCACAAGTGACGGAGCTATAAGGGCGACATTGACACGCACATCAAGTAACGCTTCTCCACGAGTCAAACACTGAACTAGCGTGAAATATTTCCATCGATTTCTTTTTACTATGGGACTTTAAGAAGAGTCTTCACAGGTTCTAAATTCCCACGTTTGACGTATAGGAACAGTGGATCAGTAAGAGCCAGAGTACCACGCTCAACGGGAAGCATATCGCCTCTATTCACAGTACGTCCTACTAGCATATAAGGTTTTTCCATGTAGTTTTTTCCTACGCGGCTATAAGCAGTGACCCAAAAATTTTATATTTTGATAGTATGAAGTAAAGGTCAACGCATTCCTCTCGCTTTGCTCTTCACGAATGCAGGTGATATTTTCGGAGTTACAGCAGTCTAAAAGCAGCTGTTTTTAGCAATTTTGAGACGCCCAAAAATCGTGTTTCTAACAAGCGTACTGAATATGTAATACTAGCGAAGCTTGTTATTTTCATAGATAATCGTAAGATGCATAATTTAAATCGGTTTCGCGTAAAAAAGAATACGCGTGATACGCTGCAACGCTGTCCATGTGTCTACACGTCTGTAGCAAAGTGCACTGCATGATCCGATCTGAGTTTCACATACATTCGGTTAGTACATTTCGAAGTACGGCCTTCTCAAGTGGCCTTTTTTAGTTATGTAGTAGGGCTTAGAAACAGTGCTTTTAATGAAAATGTCGTTCAAATAATGATATTCCGTCCTTGTCCGAAATGTGTTTCTTTTCGTTCATTGGCACAATAAGCACATACGGAATAGTTTCATTAAAATAATATTTGCGAACATATTGTAACGCGGGGGCATCATTTTAACTTTTTATCCTAGTAGTTATTGTATTTATTTTATTACTGGTTTTACACGTTAATTCTTTTGTAATCATTATATTTATTGAGCGCGCTGCGAAGTGTTTCTCTTAGTGACTAATTCATGATGTATATGTTGTAAGTAAACCAATCATAAAGTTGATAGCAATACCAAAAATATCAACTCATTAATAAACTTGTCATCTAATAATACAAGTGATCACATTACGCTGGCGCAATAAGTATATTCAACTATAACCACAGTAGATGCCTTCGTAGTATTATAAGATAAAGAAACAACTTATCAATCAATAAAGTGGACGTTCAAAAATTGTTGACTACATGGGCACGAAAGAACCACACATGTATTGTTTGTAATCATCACGAACGTAATGAAACTTAAAAATTAAAAAAGTAGCTACTGAAAACTCTTCAGTTACACATACAATGAGTTGTACTACCAGATTCAAACAAAATTATTGGAAATTGTTTTGACTATTAGCCATTTATATTTATCGTTTTGATCCGACACTCAAGATTGCCCTCCGTAAAACTGATAGTATCAAAAACAGTCGTTTCTCATGTCAACCCGAATAAATTTAAAGCTTGATCTTACCGCTGTAAGTATCATCATTGCAAACCACACTTTTTTGGAAAACTGTACATTGGAATTTCTAAACGATCTAAGTGCCAAAAATATGCTTTCGAGAAGAAAGGGAAAACCAGCGATGCAAGAGTATGTGTACATATGGGACATGCAATCTTTCAACGAACACGAAAATTACTAGGACAATTATAGGGAATTTGTTCTTACAGCAAGCACATGGTTATATTGAAGTAAATAACTAAATTCAGAGTCTTTTGGAACTTAACTTTCTCTTTACTAACTCATGTTTTTTTATTATTAGTGTTACAAAAAAAAAAAAACAAGTACCTATCATGCTTTTTAAAAATCTTAGAAGACCCCAACACCCCTGACATTAATTTAAGTATCGTGGAAGTTATATATATGTTGGTTTAGTTCTGAGTAAAAAAAAAAATCGGTATCTCAACAGGTATAATAGATACACAAGCATAATTAAAAACACATTTGCGTATTCCCGAAACTGCGTGGGGTTGAATTTCTAAAATTAATTTTATAGTTTTTGCCTAAGACTCTTAGTTGTCTCCTCAAAACTATATATGTCCAGGACCAAATGTTGACTTTGAGCATTAATATGTCAAATAGTTTATTGAATCTCTAGTCTCTTGAATTAATAAGATAGCCACAGCTTTGCCTGATTTCATTACACGAAGTATTAATTTTTTTACTGAATAATAAAATACGTCCAGAAGTTAGTAAGGACCCCAAGTTTTCATGCCTGAAAGTGTGTCAAGAAACTATAGACTAACATGATTTAACTTAAACTGACACCAGTGCCTTACACGGGATTCGAACCCGTAACCTCCCTCACCGTAGACAAGTGATCCAACCATAATGTGCTATGCAAGTTCGACAGAAGTTACAAAAATCTACATTCGATGTATTAATAATTTTAGGATGGAAATACTCGCTTTTCGAGTGATGTGTCTCGAGAGGTTTACAAACGAACTTTACCTCGCCAGAATTAGAGACAAGTACCAGGACATAGGCATTTATAAATAACAGTAGAGCCGGTCTTATGAATAATAAGTACTACTATATATAATCGGGTTAAATGATGTTCGGTATAGCCTACCGCAAACATTATTATTTAAGTCCACCTGTCAAGTTTGTAGCTGTGGAGCTTTAAAGCGAAATAAGTGTTGAAATAATTAATTCTAAACAGATTCGTTTTACAGATAAAAGCCTCAAAATATATTCTACGTACAGCTTATGGAAGAATATTGAAAAATAAGACCTTTTCTTTAATTAAAATGTTGATATAATAGTTATACATATGAAAAGAAATTATGCACAGATATTTGTTGAAAATTCTTTTTTATAGCAATTTTACCAAGAATATTTTTTATGAATAAGTTATGTTTTAAACCGTTCCATCGAATATTAAGCATCCGCGGTGGCCGAGTGGTCATACCACTCGCCTGTCACTACGGCGATTCGGTTTCGTCTCACGACGTGGTCGATCTCCGATATTTTGCTGTGGGAAACATGACAACGTTGCCGCTTGCCTGTAGGTTTTTCTCTGTTATCTCATGTTTCTCCCGCCCTCTCATTCCGTTTCTTCTCCACCGTAGTGCCTCGTTTATTGTAATCTTTCAGGGTATGTATATGACTACGGGCTCCCAGGTAGAAGTTTGCACTACAGTTCCCTCCACGAACGATATTTATTTATTTAGCTATCGTGAATTAAGTATTTTGTATTTATTCTTAACTGAAATTCCGTGGCTACAAATGTAGGTAGGCAGAGTTCTTCAGGCGGCCGCCTAGTCCTAACGTACAAACAGAGAAACAGTCATACCACTTTAGTTTTAAATTAATATATTTAGTTGACTACTTTACTGTGGTAGTGATATATCTACATGCCATTGATAAAATACTAATGAACCCAATTTGAAATACATGTATATCAAACTGTTGTCATTATTTCCATCCAAAATAACTGGCAGGGGTTTTTAAAGCACCACGCTGGCGTGGTTGGGTTTATGTAGACCGAATGTTCAGGAGGATAATGACAGTAACCAAATTATACATCCATTAATAAAAACAAAACAAAAAGGTTAACAATAGCAGAGTATTCGCCGTCTGCAAAAATAAAAGTATATTTCAATAAAACCAAAGCTAAAGTCAACACTGACAATTACAGAACAAGAACACTACGAGTTGCGATTGAAATCCTGAAACATCCTGGAAATGTAAACCGAGATGATGGAAATAAAGTAAGTAAAACCTAAGGTTCGTTTTTCAAAAAACTGGCGAAATGACCTGCCAGGTTACAAAAATGGCAAGCACAGCAGCCAATCAGAAAAGTCCATCAGCGAATATCAGCCGGAACAGAAGTGAATGAAAGTGATTGACTGTCCATGAGGCACAAGGAAAACTTGCTTTGTCCCGCTAGCCGACTGGACTTCTTTAATAAAAGAGCCTCATTTAATGCAGAGTCACCTTGCAATGTTCTGTGAAACGTTAGTTATTGAAAACTACCAAGCGCATCTCCTGCCTGAGATCTGGACTATCAATAAACGTATCTAATGATACTATGAATAAATGTAATGGTAGTGGAGTAGACGTTTTATATTTAACCACACTAACATGCTATAGTTGATTTATAATGATTAAATCTACATGACAATGTGAAAGTATACTGAAATACAAATCCCAATATTTCGTTACATTTTGCATAAATGTACGCAGAATAAAATTAAAGGAACGGCAAATTTGAGGTAGTATTTTTCGCGTTATGCTGACAGGTGTGATAGAACAATCATCATTTGCCCGTACTCACTAACAACGTAAATTAATTAGAAAACATAGCTTCCAAAGTCTTTGCAGAAAATTTATTGAGAGAGGATTTTACCGTTGTATAGCTAACACACACTAACAATATACAACGCCAGCTGTAGCTGGCGACTTAATTGGCGCAGAACTTCCTTTTAAGTTACAAAAATTAATACTTCAAGGGCATGTGTGCAATCAAAAACGTTTAAAAATAACTTACCATCAGAACCTATAATTTTGGCCTTACCCTCAAGAACGTCACGTATTAGTGTAAGAAGCAGTCCAACCCGTGTCAAGTCAACTCCAGCGAATTTTAAGGTTGTCTCTACAGTTTATTTATCGTAATCACTAAACACGCTTATAAGGAGAGACTGTAAAGTTTTTCTTGGAATAATTATGTTAAAATAAAGGCTGAGAATACACTGAGATTAAGATTGAGCGTATTGACTTAACAACCTTCAGTACACCGACGTATGTTATTAACACAAATACTGCACATTACGGTTGATTATATATAGAAATATTAATACAGAAATATATAAATATATATAGAAATATGTAAATAGAAATACATATATATATATATATATATATATATATATATAAAGAGAGAGAGAGAGAGAGAGTTATAGAGAGTGAAAGAGAGACACTGTTTTCGAAAACCCATGTTACCCTTATTCTAACTCATATAATTTGGAAGGAAGGGTCTGTATACTTATATCACGTAAAGTGTTGATGACCTTGGTCGCAGCAGGCTGTCGTGGCGGATACCTGGCGTGTTCTCCGGTACGCATTTTCTCACAGAGCGACTCGCACAAGAACGGAAGTGTGTACGTTCGACACGTCATAACTACCATTTTCAAAGATAAACGTGAAGACTTGAGGGTGCGTTTAGCCAGCCTCTATATCAGTGGTTCTCGAACAATGGTCCGTAGACAACAGGTAGTTCGTGAGATCTTTGAGAGTGGTACACTGGCTAATACGTCTGTTCATTTGGTTTCCCTTACTTATAATACGCTTCAGTGAAATTGTTGTCACTTATGCAAGCACCTTAAAATGTATATTAATAGACAGCATTTTGTATCAAATTACGAGTATATTGTTGATGGGTATCATGTTATGTTGTAATTAATAACATTAATTTTCCTTATCGTATTATTTTACTGGAGAACGTAACGCCACAAACACCAAATATTACCTGCAGGGTCAGCAGCGAAAAAATTTAGAAGATGTAAAAATAACGAAGTACCATTTTTTTTCTTTGTAATGTGAGAAGGCGGAGTTGTGTTTACGTACACAAGTAGCAGCTCAGTAGCCAGCAGTCATCTTTGCGTTGTGATAGTCCGTCCTCTTTTCTGTTGTGTATTGTTCCCATGGCTTCGAATATGAAATATAATAGCGAATACATCAAATAAATATTCACCGTAATCTAAGTAAACAAGGTGATATTATCTAAATGTGTAATTTGTGTCATGGTTCTTAGTAACGAAGCATTAAAACCTGCGAAGCTGGAACGCCATTCATTCTAAATAGAAAACGACGAATATTCAGTTTCCCAGTGATTTTTCACAGATTGAAATTTTTAAAACTCCTTCATTCGGAATTAGTGGAAAACCTACAGATTGCATAAGCGAAATAAGTAACAAGAATTAGTTTTAAATACATTAAAAAAAAGCTAGTTTACATAAAATGTAATTTTAATTTTTTAAAAATTATGTAATTTGATCAATGAATGCAAGTGATAAAGAATAAAATTTATAGATTAACAACGGTAATCACACCCAAGACCAGGTACCTTCTTTTTTTATATATCAGTTATGTGTGTTAAGTTTTGACAGGCCTTTCTTAACAATAGACTATTTATAGTGGAGTGTGAATTTTTGAGACGAGGGTAATTTCATGAGTGAAACTGAACGTTACTAAATTTCAACTACCCACAACAACCGAACACAATGCAGACCTGCAGTATAGTCAATACTGTGCATTGAAGTGTAACTAATCAAAGCAAATTATTCTCTTAAAAAACTAGCAAAAAATTAAAAGAAAGCTTGCTTTAGAAACGGTGGTGCACTGTATGTTACACGTTGACTAAAAGCATGTGAAACTGTTGAAATTACATTTCAGATACTGATTTAAATCGTAATTTTCACTGTACCGAGTAAATAGTAGAATTTGTACATAATAAATAGTGACGTATACTTAATCAACCTGTTACCCAATCTTTTATTTTTTGCTCACCTTTTCTATCAGTTAACGTTGACCAAACAACAGAGTCCCCAGTGAAAAACCTTGCAACTTATTGAAACCGTGAAAGTTTCTCTGATTCAAATTTAGAGTGTTTAAAAACAGCCCATCAAAACTTAAGTGACCGTTCTCCTGAAACTTTGCAGGAAAAATCAGAAAACTTGAAGAAGCTTAAACAAGTGAAAGCTGGTACAATATTAGAATAGTTGTAAGTTTCTCAGTTAATTGTTAAGGCAAAAAAATCCTCATTCGATTGGGAGAAAAATAGGGAAGCAATGTTTGGTAAAAGCTGTATAACAAGTTCGAAGCAAGTAGGCTACGAAGAATGTGCGATAAATCTCACTATAAAACAACACTGTCAAGTTGTGGATCGATGACATGTCAAATGACATACAAGACTAACTAATTTCAGTAAAATCCTCTCCATATTTCAATTTGTTCGTTAAGTATTAATGTTTACGTTTACAGTAGTTCTCAATTTAAACTAATTGGCTGTAAGGTGTATAGCAGAGTTCGTAAATGTAGTTTCAATCTCAGAATCCTGGTGTCAAAAAGAATGGGGATTTACATAGTAAATTATCAGGTGGAGCTCGGTAACCTTTTATGATAATCATAAGAAAGCTTTTTCTTCAGTCTGATGAAGGAAACAATGCTAATGGTTAAAGGTGTTGGAATATTTTTTCTGTAGTTGTTTACGAGTGTTATTTGATAATTAAAATGCTTGTTTGCACATAGTTTTTTTTTAAGAGACCATATTAAAATCGCCTTAAAGATCTTGTAGTAATGTGAACCACAATAAAATTTAAAAAAAAAAAGTCAGTCGTTGCTATATATAGGTTCGGCCGGTAATTAAGATCGACCTAACAAGAATTAACACGTATTACGTAGTCTTGCTTTTGTCATATAGCTGAAGTAAGGAGCACCTCTTAAGTCAACTATCCGTCTTTATACTGCTTTAGAGATTACTATTATTTAAAGGCTAAACGAAAGTATCTGTTTGAAATGGTTTTTGCTATGAAGATCAAAACAAAAAAGGTTATTTCTTTTAAATATTAATATAATTAAAATTATTTTAGTTAACTTACTAAGTAAAACCACACCAAAATCTCTCTTGAAAAGTTCGAATAACTTAGAAAATAACAATATGCTCTATTTAATGCTTTCCCTGCAGTCGAATAAATATGGTCATAAAAATGAAAACACAGTTGTTCAGCAGTTTCAGGAAACTATAGGGTAAATTGTAAAAAATTGGCCTCTCTAAAATTTTCTAGATTTAAAAAAATGTGTTTTCCTTGGTACATGTTCTGATGGCCTTGTACTCAGCGGAAATGTTGACCCAGTAACAAAGTGCGAACCATTTGCTGTACATCAAGACCAAAAAGAAAATACAGCGGGAAGAAAACACTTTTTTCAGCAATAATGAAATTTAACTTATGAGCCTGTCGCGTCCTAATAACTACCTAATCCAAAGAACTTTGAATATTAAAGTGCGTATTTCTCGTTATATATAATTGAAATAGGCCAGAAATATGACACATTTAAGACAATGAAAGACGTACACTTGTGGGAAACTTAAATACAACCTAAACTATGTCAGCTTTATTGCTGTTTACTACCAGAAATTAAGTACTGGATTTAATAGCTCACAAAGCTACGAAATACACAAAACAGTAATCAACTATAACTCTCACAACACAATTAGTTATGCACACAATTACCACTGTGTCACAGACACGTTAATTAACTTTGACAATTAAAGCACAAAAATGTCTACCATCAATTAATTAAAGAGTACAAATCACAATAAAATCCAGTCATATATCCAATCAACAGTCTCTCTCAAATAGTGACAGTGTACAACCTTAATAGTCCGCAGTGGTGATGAATCGCCGTGTGCTGCGCAGCACCCTGAGTGCACCGCTGTCTTCACTCTTGAGGTCTTCGGTTCGACTCCCGTCGCGTACCACCTCCTTTGCCCGTCAGTCCGCCGCAGCAGTCCTCTTGGTTCGTCCAACACTGCTCCGAAGGTAGCCGCCTGCCGCCTCACAGTATAATCTGACGTCACCAAGATGTCTTCACCAGTCTATCTCCACAACCATAGTACCTTCCTCTAGCACGACCAATAGCGAAACTCTCCCTCAATGTGCCGATTCCGCAGTTTTATACCCCTCAAAACAGTCGGGGAATAACCGCATTACAGGGGTCAAAAATAAGATATTTCATCATGTTTCGGACGAGATTCGAGTCACGTAGGCCGCTTCGCAGGGCAAAAACACAGTTGGGACAGGTAACTATGACTTACTTTCGGCAAGATTCCCACTATGACACACTCGGGCTTTGAGTCATGGGCCAGCCCTCAAGGTGTTTCGACACAGTCCCCATCCAGCCTGCGCTCAGAAACACAGCATGCAACACTGCCCCCTCCTTAAGTCTGTTCGTCCCGAACAGACACAACAGCCTCAGGTTCATCGTAGAGGGCTAATCTGTCGATGTGTACAACTTTAGGTCCTCTCGCCCGAGAGCCTCGACGAACAATCCGAAACACAACATCATTAATCTTCTTCACTATTTCATAAGGGCCTTCCTAATTTTTCTGCAGCTTGGGACAACACCCCTTTTTTCCCCTGAGGGTTGAACAACCACAATAGTTGACCTTCTTGAATTGTTTCATATGGTGAATTCCTATTGTAGCGAGTCTTCATCCTGTCGGTGTTGATCCTAAGGTGCCGTCGGGCAAAGTTGTGATTGTGAACCAACTTGCAATGTAACTCGCTGGCATACACTGGAGATGTAATCTGGTCTTCCTCCGCCGGTCGTCCGAACATCAGGTTGCTCGGGAGACGGAGCTCTCTTCCAAACAGCATTCTTGACGGTGTCACCTTAGTTGCTTCATGAATGGCAGAGCGATATGCTAGCAGAAACAGTGGTACTTTGGAGTCCCAATCATTTTGATTATCAGAAACAAAGACGGATAGGTACTGCTCCAGGGTGCGATTTAGGCGCTCGACCATTCCATCAGACTGTGGATGTAGCGTAGTGGTTCGGGTTTTCTTTATACCCATTATCTTCATCACTTCTTGGAAAAGGGCCGCTTCGAAATTCCGCCCTTGGTCCGAGTGAAGCTCCAATGGCACTCCGAACCTTGAGAACACATGTTCGAGCAGTGCATCTGCCACCGTGCTGGCTTCTTGATTCGGTATGGGAAGAACCTCTAGCCACTTGGTGAAGTAGTCCTGCACCACCAGCAAGTACCGATTGTTACTCTCGGTTACTGGCAAGGGACCCAAGATGTCAACCGCCATTCTCTCAAATGTGGCACTAACATTGTACTTCTGGAGACGACCTCGGCCTTTGACCCTCGGACCTTTCTTTGCGGCACAGTCATCAGACATTCGGCACCACCTGTCGACATCTTCACGGCAATAAAGCCAGTAAAATCTCTCTCGAACCTTATTGAGTGTCTTATTAATGCCGAAATGACCGCCTGACACAGAATTATGGACCTCCTTCAGTACCTCTGGGACCTTGTTCTCTGGGAGGACCAACTGCAGGTGTTCATGTCTGCCATCCGCACTCTCCCAGTTCCGGTAGAGGACACCATTCTTCAGAACAAGTGAATTCCACTGTGCCCAATATGCCTTAGTTGTAGCACTCTTTTCAGATAGCTCCTAACATTCTGGCCGGTGGTCCTGCTCTTTCCAATCCAGAATTTGGCCCAAGTCTGGGTCACTTTGTTGTTTTTCTCTTATTTTCTAATCAGTCCAGGAGAACTTCCTATCGGCTGTTGATGCCTGAAGCCTTGTTGTTCTAACATAGCACACCCCTCTACTTTTCTCCTCTTGCCGTTCACAATGGCGACAGTTGGGGTCACAAGGTCTGCGAGATAATGCATCTGCATTATTGTGGGAGCGACCAGCACAGTGTTGTATATCAAAATTGTATTCTTGAAGGTGTTGTATCCATCGAGCTATTTGTCCTTCGGGATTCTTAAAGTTCAGTAGCCAGCGTAGAGCAGCATGATTTGTTCGCAAATTAAGTGTCTGCCATTTAAGTAGTGGTGGAAATGTGATATGGACTTCACCATTACCAATAGCTCCCTGCGAGTGACACAATAATTTCTCTCTGGTTTGTGCAGCACTTTGCTGAAATATTCTAGAGGCTTCTCTACTCCATCTTGAACCTGCGATAGCACAGCATCTATGCTTACATCACTCGCATCTGTGTCCAATACAAACTCGCTTTTACTATCGGGGAAGCCCAAAACTGGAGGGGACATTAAAACATCTTTTAGTTTTCTGAAAGAGGCTTCACATTCTGGCATCCACAGGAATTTTCTTTTGGCCTCAGTAAGCTCATGTAGTGGCTTGGCATACATAGCAAATCCATGTTCATATCGCCGATAATAAGCGCAGAGTCCAAGAAAGCTCCTCACCTGTGTCCTGTCTGTTGGTTGTGGCCAGTCTTTTATTACCCTGGTTTTTTCTGGGTCAGTCTGGATTCCATCAGCTGATACCACATGCCCTAGGAAATTAACTTTCTTTTGGAAGGTGGCACTTCTTGGGAACCAGCTTCAGATTTGCAGCAGCCACTTACTGGAACACGGAATCTAATCTGGTAAGGTGTTCTTCAAATGTTTTACCTGTAACCACGATATCATCTAAGTAAACTTGGCAAATATCTAGATGTAGGATCTTTTCCATTAGTCGTTCGAAGATAGCAGGGGCATTGCATTGCCCAAACTGCATGACTTTAAACTGCCAAGTTCCTTTCCCTTGCACAGAGAAGGCTGTCTTCTCCCTGTCCTCTTGCGCCACCTCACATTGCTAGTAGCCACTCTTCATGACAAGTGTAGAAAACCATTGTGACCATGTCAAGCTGTACAGTGTGTCATCAATCCGGGGGAGGGGGTAGCAGTCCTTTTTGGTCACATCATTCAGCTGGCGGTAATCCACGCATAATCTTGGGCCCATCTTTCTTCTTAACTAACTCAACAGGTGATGACCAAGGGCTGACCGCCTGCTCGATCACATCCAAGTCCTTTATTTCTTTCAAGATGCCGTCCACAGTCTCTTGTGTAGCCAGAGGTAGTCGTCTTGGGGGTTGCTTGATTGGCCTAGCTTCTCCTGTATCAATGTGCAGCAGATGCTCTGCCAAGGTCAAGTGGGCCACATGAAAAAGTTCTCTTGTTTTTCTTCAGAAGTTCTGCCACAGCCTTTTCTTGTCTCCAGTTCAGGTTTTCTCCAGTTCTAGTCAGTAGTTCCTTGAGTGGTTCTGGCATAGGCCCATTAAGGTCGCCTGACTTAATGGCTTCTTTGTCGGTTGTAGTTATTTGGGAGACTTGTTTGTACACACCTATTATGGCCCCCTCCTCAAGCTGGATTGGCCTATTTGACAAGTTAACCATTCGAACAGGTAGATTTCCAGAACTCGGCGAAACAAATGTTCTTGCTACCACCACCTCATCAGGTAAGCTGCTTCCTCTTCTCATATGTTCGACCAGAGCTACACACCGCACAAAATTGCCTCGACACCGGGCTGTGTTTACAATCTCACTGGACGCTGGCAAAACAGTTGTCTCACAACAGACCACTTGGCAGATGGTTGGCGAGGACAGTATTTAACGTACACATATGTAACCACTGACATTTTCCTTCATCTCTGTAAGGCCCATATTGCTACTCAATCTTTTACAGCGTTTCAAATATTCTGGAAATAATTATTGCTTTTTATATTAATATCAACAAACACTCGAAAACATTCTCTCATGATTTTGCCTTTCATTTTTATTCTTGTAGCAATGAGCTCCAGCTCCTCTCCTCAGTGCTAAAATTAATTTTCCTACAAAAGCGATATAATTAAAAATGACTGAACACAGCCGAATATAACTTAAATTGTAAATTCATTTTAACCTCAAGTAGGTAGAAATGGCTACACAATTAGGTCAGTGAAAAATCTTTATCATCGTTCGTTGCACCCACATGCCTGAATTTCAAGTGTACATGGTCAGCCGTTTTTCAGATAATATTATAGTTCTAAGGGAGCGTTATTAGCTAGACTGGAATAAATCAAAGCAGTTTTGTTATGTGCGTAGTTTCTTAACATTGATTAAATTCTGCGGAATTATAAAATATGTTTTCTTCCCGTTAATTTTAATACTTCGGAATACTTTCTTTAAAATATTGTTCCCTAACAGACTAGAAACGTGCTTAAAGCTCATTAGTTGTCGCCTTAAGGAAAGAAGACGCATTCAAATGTCTAAAATATAAGGCTTTATCGTTGCTAACCTAAACATGAACTTTCAAAATACACGCGTAACAATATGGCGCCCATAAATGTACTGGAAAACCAAACATTATGTATACTCTTGCGTTAAATAACAGATCTATGAAATGGGGACCTCTAAGTGTTCACCCCAATCTGTTCCGCTACTATCTAGACCAGTGTCATGAAACCATGTTAGTAGTATTCTATTTACATTTTGATAAGTGCTTACCAATCAATTAATAATTATTTACTGTTTCATTAATCGTTATAACGAATTGTAAGTTACTGACTACCTTCTGAACCATGTAAAATGAGTTATCTTTAAGGTCACATGAAAGCATCTCTTCACCAAGTCATTGATAAATTAATCCTCTTGTTTAGCCTGTTATATATGTAAGGGTATGTTTTGGGTAGTGGATAGGTTTTGGGTAGGAGGTAGGTGTAGGTTGAAGATATAGGTAGGCGAAGGGGTAGGGGACTGTAGTTTAGAAGTGGGTGGTAGGAGGTTGGTGACAGAGGTTGAGGTAACCGGGTCTCATAGATGGGTGGTGGTGTTAAACTGAGCGGTTACACAAAAACAACTCGCAGGGTAGTCCAATAATTTTAAACATAGTTAATATTAGAACAAGTTCTAAGGAAAATGTTGTTTGAAAATATTTTAACATTACATTTTCAACCATTTAGGCCATGTTGCAGCTATCTACGTTTAATAGTTCCAGATATACAAAACTTAAAAAAAAAAAAAAATAATAATAATATTTGAAAAATTTTCATAAAAGTGAACGATTTTAGTTTTTGTTCGAGTTTGGCGGCACATAAAGGGAAATATTCTCATCCTACGAGAAATGTGAAGTTGAAACTATGTGTAGTTATTTTAATTAGCTTTAATTTAAGCACATAACGGTGGCTGTAGACCTACTAGTTTTCCCATTGTGTAAAAAAAATTTTGAAAATTACATTTCACTAGAAAAAATTGGTAATAATTCCTGTGATGATTTATGAGAATTTTAATAAATAAAAACCATTACACAATTTATAAGGAATGAAGTATGTAGTCAATGAAATTCTTTTATTAAATATGACATTAATGGTTGTATTCGCAGTAAAAAAGTGTGGTTTCGACATTTTGTCCGCTTTGAGGGTTTTTGTACCTAATCGTCATGCCACATTCTGTTTGTCCCTCCGTCTGCATTTCTCCAGAGAGTGGATTGTCCAGGTCATTTTCGTCATCTGTCTTGTCATCAGTCTGGATGACAGGAACATTTAGGAATTATTTGTCCACAAAATGTGCACATATCAGAGCTTAAGCCTTGCTTTGTGGCAAGTGGAGCCCCCAGTGCACTATTCTTGCACCTACAGTAAATAAATTCGAGGCGTATTTGTGGAGCCGCACCCCTTTTTTGTAATCATGTGGGTTAACCACTGATGAATTCTCGTCCAACCCCAATTATAAACTTCTTTTACCACCCCAACCACTTTTGCATTTGGTGGTAGGTGCGGTAGACACAATATCTGGCAACATTTTATGTTAGGGTAAACGAGCCAAGTTAACATTCGCATGATCTGCTGCCTTGACGAGAAGAAGGTATCGTAGACCACGTAGAGAGTTGTGGATGTCTTCCCCTTATTCGGAGAAACGAGTCGCTTTCCTCCAGCTCCGGCAATAACCTCGTGTCTAACATCTGGTCGTAGAAAAACTGTAGCTGAATCTACCAGATTATGATCCTTTCAGAGAAGGCTCAATAATTTGGTTTTCCCTTCACAAACATGGGTAGAGATGATGTCGGACCCACTGAATGCGAGCAAAACAATTTCTAATCCAGAGCAGAATCCCAATTCTCCTCGATTGAATGAAACGGTGGAAAACTGCGCGCAACCTGACTCACCTCTGCCACTTTTCTGGAAGTAGACATTATCGACGGTCGAGCCTAAGGCACTCTCCTATTATCAGTGTGATCTGAAAGGACGTATTTGTCTCGAGTATGGTTATCACAATATCAATATCTGCATCTTCTAAATGTCTTTCACTCTCAATGCCCTGATTTTCACATTCAAGAATTTGTCTGTACCGAGGTACCTGAAAATGCAGCTTCTTCGTCATAATATGTAGACGCATTGTCCTGTTTACACCCAGAAAGTGTTGCTGACGCCATGTTTTGTACAAATGATGATCTTACGACAACTAGGCAATAGGCCGTGTTGAGTTCTAGGCGCTATAGGGTACAGTTTACTTAGTAGGGGCATTCTTGTTTGCTTAAATATATTGGGGTTTAAATATTGGAACTACTTTACACAACCGCAAGTTAATTTTCATGATCGTTTTATATCAGCTAACAGTGTCTAAAAAAATCATTTGGATGAGTGCAAAAAGTCATCCAACTATTCATTCAACCTAAAATTTGCTTACAAAGTTTACAAAGAATACTATAGTGAATACTCACGTCAGGTTCTTACACGAGATAGAAATTTTTTTCTTAACTTTGGTGGTTTGACACAGTGTTTTAGTTGAAATAAGTTTATGGTTATTTCATTTATATGAATTAAATACATTAGATGCAATTCCTTCTTCAAAGTATTTTGCTCTTTGTTTATTAAAATTTCAGCAAATCATCACGGGATTTATTTACATTTTTTTCTTGTAAAATGTGATAGGTCTAGCAATATAATTATGTACAAAAATTAAAGCTAAAGAAATATAATACATATTATTTCTCATGACTTAGGGTAAGCAGTTTTCGCATTATTTGACCCGAAAATCGACTAAAACCACCATTTTTCACTTTTTATTTAAATGTCAATTATTTAAAAAATTGTATCTCGGAAACTATTATACTAATAGAGCAGCAAACTTTGATTTATATTACAGGTACTGGTCCTAATAATATGTAAAAAATTGAAAAAACATGAAGTTACAACTCTCTTTTCATGTCTACCCAAAATAATAGATTTGGTGAATGACAAAATCAATTATTAAGATGTTTTACTTTTATGGTGTGACATATGATTTATGGTGTTTGGGTTATAACACTTCACGTAACTAAATCCACAACGAGACGATGCATATTATTTTTAAAAGAAAATTCTAAACTTTTCGAAACAATAAATTTTGTTTTATCTGTAACTGTTTGCGGTTACCACATTTAAATTAGTCAGTTGTTTGTGTAACCGGAGATTAATATGTTTTGAATTATTAAGCATTAAAATATATTAGCATTTATAAGACGTGATAAAGGTCCTGTCTTCGACTGCCGGTGGGGACACGACTTAAATATGTCGCACAGCTTCCTACCACTTCCACCTTCACTTGACCACTAGGCCAGTCAATATATACTTTAAAAAATTTAACATATATTTAAATAAAATACAATTTGATGACAAACAACGACATTACTTAATAGTGCACAAACAATAAAATACCAGTATTTTTTTTTCAAAGAAATGAAACCTTAAATTATATGTTCAGTGTTGTGTGTTGTTGTATTACTCCCACCATATTCACATATAGACAAAGTGACAACACATTTGTAACTTTATTTTTAAAAAGTTAACACTCCCCTCACTCTTGTTAACACACACACATACATACAAGTATATAATATATATTATATATATATATATTGTTGCGTGCCATGTACCTGCAGGTCGGTGGTCGGCAGCTGTTTCGTAACACTTTGTGGACTGGCCCCTGAATCACTAGCTGGGCGGCTACGTGATGGCAGTCACGCCGAAACTACGTCATAGATACCTGTCCCAATTGCACCTTTACCCTACGAGAGTGGCCTATGTGACTCAAATCACGTCCGAAACATGATAAAATATCTAATTTTAGACCCTTGTATTGCGGTATTTCCCCTACTGTTTTGCCTAGTATATAAGGGCTTAATCGACAAATTCGGGGAGAGTTCGCTATTGGTCGTGCTAGAGGAAGGTGCTATGCTTGTGGAGAGAGACTGGTGAAGACATCTTGGTGACGTCAGAGTCTACTGTGAGGCGGCAGGCGGCTACCTTCGGAGCAGTTTTTGGCGAACCAAGAGGACTGCTGCGGCGGGCTGACGAGCGAAGAAGGAGGTGCGCGACGGGAGTCGAACCGAAGACCTCAAGAGTGAAGACAGCGGTGCACTCGGGGTGCTGCGCAGCACACGGCGATTCATCACCACTGCGGACTATTAAGGTTGTGCACTGTCACTATTTGAGAGACTGTTGATTTGAGATAGGACTGAATTTTATTGTGATTTGTGGTGTTTAATTAATTGCTGATAGAAATTTTTTGTGCTTCGCTTCAATTGTCAAAGTTAATTATCGTGACTGTGACACAGGAGTAATCTTGTGCATAACTAATTGTGTTGTGAGAGTTATAGTTGATTGCTGTTGTGTGTATTTCGTAGCTTTGTGAGCTGTTAAATCCAGTACTTAATTTAACTCTTTTATTTATAATTATAAGACCTCTATCCCAAAAGAACTCATGGGAATTGCCCACAAATAAAGTTTTTGCGTAAACGTGTAACTATATATATATAAGGTAATGCATCACAAACTGCTACAATACATTTTTGCGTAGACATATCAAAGAGGAGAAGATAACTAACCAATTTTTTTAGCGCGTTAATTACAAATTTTTCCTTTTATATGATTGTATAATACGCTAAAAGGTAAACAAAATGCGACCCAGGCAATATGTGGTATCTGTAGAACGCAATTAATCTGAAAACCGAGCAGCTGACAAATTAAAACGTAGTTTATAAAATAAGACCCAGAAGCATATTTGTCTTGTGCAGACCGTGAACAATGACTTCCAGAAACGTATTTAGTTAAAATTAAATTTGAAGTGAATGTATTGTACAAAATTTAATTGTACACAATTTTTATGCATATGTAGCAGGTATCGTTCGTAGAAAAAATTGTTTGTAGGATACTTTTAGTCACAACTAGTTATATAAAACATATTCACACATACACACACGCTATAGGAAACATAATGACTAATCCAAGGTAAAATAAAGCACATATTAAAAACCTCTGGGGTTTTTTAATACCTCACTCTGCAGCCCGATTTTTAACAAGGACCTGAAAGCTGATGTTGGTTTTTACGTTCCTTGGCAATCGTTTATAAAATTAATTATTTTGTATATAAGAATACTGAAAGAATATGCTGTCAAATTATAAACATAGCGGTAAAAATTGTATTTATGATGGAGACGCAGGCTTTTAGAACACTTCGTGTCTGCGCCAAGTATTATTATCATATATACATATTTATTTATTTATTTAAAAAACCTATTTAATTGTAAAAGCAACTGCAGCAGTTTAGTCTATGACAATAACAAACACTGAAAACATATTTTCATTGAATGACAACGGTTTGCCATTGGTCATGTTTTTGCAACATCCCTCAGAATCTAATAACTAACCAGCGTAAAAAGCCAGTCCTTCTTAATAGCAGACATAGTAAGATTAAGAAAAGTGTTAAAACGTAAGTTTTATATGAAGTCCGTGAATACTCTTGTTTAGAACTATGTTAATTAAACAATTATAACTTCGGGCCGGAAAATGTCACTGATTAATTACCTGCATGTTAGCTTAGAATGCACTGTCCTATACATACTGAAGCCACGACTATTTGTCCACTAGCTACTACTCAGTGGAACAATAGACAATAAACGAATAGACGGGGCTCGAATATTTATAGTACAATGGATTCTAGCATGCGGGTAATTGAATCAGCGAAATTTTCCCGTCCCTAATTATAAGAGCGGAACTCGGCAAGCACTGGAATTTAAATCAGTTATTGATTCTAGAGGTACGTCAATTTCGCGGATTCATCTGACAACTGCCTATACTTGTCAGTCCTATACACCCACTGGCCACAATCGATTATATATTGGCTAATAACCGTACAAGCAGGCAGCAAGCGATAGTACTTCGCATTATTTCTTTATTTACTACTGGCTTGCAGTAGTCTCACGCGTTTCGTAACAGCCGCCAACAAGTCACAGACATAACAATGAAGTATACATAATTGGCGTTCAACCTGACCTGGAATGTATCTGCGAAATTTATGTACCTCTAGTGATTACTACTTCACACTCTTGCCAAGAAACGCTACAGCAAACGTTTACCGTATACACTTAGGCCACTTTTCCATGTTACTGGCGCAGGTACGGTCAACTGTCGCGCCTGACCGCCTAGCGCGTACGGCCTGCTGGCACGTAGGATTTTCTGACGAGGTATTGACGCTAATATTACTTAGGTGGTTTTCCTTCTAGATATAAGGATTTAACGTCAGAGGGGTGGGCGTAGCTTATTCAGTTCTATTGGTCGAAATAATGAAGAAATACTTCCTCTCCTTCTGGAGTGAAAGACACATGCTATTCGCCAGCAAAAAATAAAGATGGAGAACCAGCTTCGTTTCTGTTGGCCACAGCAAATGTTAAGGCGTGGTTTAAAGGCATACGGTCAAGTGTCGATACGGTCGATCGCTGTACCACCAATCGGTTGCACTAAGCAAAAAAAAAAAAAAACGGAAAAACTGAATGAAGCATTAGATTTTTTTGAAGATGGTAATACATTTATTCCACAATTTGAAATTAAGGAAAAAGAAAACATGTAAACCTGTACAGTCAGGTGTTATTTTGGCGAAGACTACTGTTCTGGACTTGAAATCCCTGTTTCTTGAAAATAAAGGTTTCGGGTATCTACTGACATCAAGACTAACTCAAGATAGCATTGAAAATCTCTTTTCCCTTGTAAGGCAAAAAAATCCCATCCCAACTCCTAGGGAGTTTAAATATTCCCTTAGAATAATTGCACTAGCACAGTTTTTCAAACCTACAAAAAGTGGCAGTTATGAAGCAGATGAAGCTGAATTTATTACTGGTTTCGTAAATATGAACTCCTGTAATCTCACAAATGAGCAACGTACAGTTGACGAAGACATGCACTTTATATATGCAGAAGAAGATGCGTCATACAAGTGTGGCGAACACGAAGAACAGTCACTGTACAGTCTTTGTGGCAGGACTGTTAAACAAGAAATAAATCGCCATAATTTATGCCATGAATGTGTAAAGTCCCTAAAAACAAAATCCACGCAGCAAGAATGCGGCGAAGTGAATTGACTGACAACACTGAAGTCATACACAGACACAGCACTGACATATTCTTCAAAGCCCGTGTTCGACCTCCTCAGCCGTACAGAAACAGTGGTTCGGCAAAATGAAAAGAACATTATGTTACAAAAACACCAGGAAAAAGAATCGTCTCTTCCAAAGTGCCACGATGTAGGGAACAAACTGATATATAACTATATCAAAACAAGAATATATTTAATGGTTCGCGAACACAATGCTGTACGCAAGAACAAGAGCAAATCGGCTAAGTGTGGCAGTAGAAGTGTAGGTATGAGAAATGCTGTTAGTAATGTTTAAAAAATAGGGAAATTTCTACAAACTCAAACTAAAATATCTTGAATTTTACTTGAAAAACAAGTTTTTTTTTCATCTTACTTGCTGCAAGCTGAAAATAAACTTGATAATTTGACTTAAACTTGACCTACAAAGCAAGTGTACTGACGTGACTTGTCGCAAGTCCAAAATAATCTCTAACCAAACTTAATTTACTTTGACACAAGATTGAAGTTATCTTGCAACTTGTTTTGTAACTACATTGGCAATATAAATGTCCCTATAAAAATAATTTTGATTTATTATAATATAGTTATATTAGCGTCTCAGTAAATTATTTCTCTCGCATTTCAATATTATAAAAGTACTTAATAATGTATGATTGTTATTTTTAAAATTAATGTATCAACATTATTAATCAAAACTAGTTAAAACACTATGTTTAAATTTTTTAATCAAAATATGATTGTCATTTATAAATATTGTTCTTTCAAAGTTAGAAGTGAAGAAAATTTATGTAATATAACTTCTTGTAAGGAATAGAAAATAATATTTGTAAAAAGTTTTGCATAACCTGTTTTTGTATTTATTTTGAAAATGTGTTATGTCTATAATAAACATGTGTAAACTAGTAAATATTCTTACATTGAATTCGTACCTACATACTTGAATTACGATAACTATTCAAAATCAACTTAAACAATATTTCCTAAAATTTTTGTACAATATTAACAATTAATATACATGTATAATATAAAAATAATATTATTTTTATTTAATAGTGTTTGAATTAATATATTGACGTGCCATATTTCTTTGTATGACTGCCAAATATGTAGCCTATAGACCCTTTCAGTAGTCAAAACCGCACGCTATATGAAACATCTCAGCTCGTTTTGTAAATACTATTGAAATTCCGAAATAATGGTTTGCAGGATATTAAAATTTGATGTTTCAGCGTGGACACACATGGTTTATTAACCACGTGCTCTTGAAAGCACACCACGTGAGCATATTTTGAAAATTTTATGTAAACATTGTTATTTTCGAAAAAAAACGAGTACTTTGTTTACTATTTTTTCCCTCATAAACTAACTTACTTACATAAAAAAAATCCACATTCATTTGAACGAGCTAAGTTTATGGACAATATGGCGATTTTTTGATAAAATTTGTTTCCATAGCATTCACTTTAGAGCGAGTTGAAAAAAACTGTATTTCTAGCATTCCATCGCTAGCGCGGCGCTCCGCTTCTGGGTAAGGTACAAAATGTTAGTTGTCCATACTCTCCAAATACAGAGCTCTAGGCGGAGCTAGGACACCCCCTTCCCTCCCACTCCTCAGCGCCGTGGCTGTCGGGCAGGAAGGCGAAATACAATACAGTGGTGGCAGCGCTAAAAGACCTCCCCCGGTGCTGCATGGATTGTATTACCCCATGATAACCTCCTGCACCCAATATCGGGTAACCGAGGGAAATATCGTGATCTGGAATGTTCCTGTTCCCTCTTTATCTCTCGGGGTGGTGCTTGACTTTGAAGCGACATCTTTCCAGGAGGTTGGAGAACAGAGACTGGCGAGATAATTAAAGATGTAGGTGTGGGTATATAAGGAGCAGCAGCAGGAGCGAGAGAGTTTTGGCTGGCAGGTAACTGGTGCGATCTCAAGTGATAGTGACCAGTATTGGGTTGCGACGACTGTTCGAGGGCGTACAGCGAGTGGGACCGCAGCAAGTAATAGGAAGAAGGTGTTTCTAGGCCAGAAAATATTCTTCGGTATTCTTTCATTGGGTCCACCAGTGTGAGTGTCTAGTAACCTTTCCATATACAGAGAACTTATGTAGATGTATTTTTTATCCTTTATGTAAATAGTAGTTATTTGTTCTGTTCGATATTTATTGTGGTAAATCATTACAGGCATAGGTTATTTTATATATACAGTTGTAAATACTCTAAATTATATTTATTTCCTTTATTTTATCAAAGACCTCCATCCCCAAACGTACCTAGCCTGCAACTGGTAACAGTATTAATACTGAAAACATCTATATAGTTAGCTAGTTATAGTTTGCAAACCTTAACATTTTTTTTTCTTTTCTAATGCAATTATAGATATAGTTTGTAAGTAAGTATTTATGTATTGTTTAGCACCCAGATGTAAGAAATGCACGGGATAATTTAAGTATTTTATGGCTTCTTACTTCCTGATGTGTAGAGCTTGTGTTTAACTGTTAATAATTGTTTTATTTATTATTTGTATTATATTGTGCATTTTACGAATTACATTATGTTTGGTATTAACTAAAATTTTTATTATATTGTATGCATGAAAAATCTATAGTATTGAAATACAAAATCTAATGTATTTACCGGAAATAGAAAGATTTTAAATTATAATTTTACATCTTTCTGTAATTTGTGCATCAGGCACTACTAACACCCGCGAAAATTCCCACACTTTAAAGGATTCTGTGTAATTGGATCAAATGAAATAGGAAATCAAAGACTATATACAAAAATATATACTTTACAAACGCATTAATATTTTTATTCGTCTAAAGATACAGTTCCTTAAGGCCATGATCCTTAATTTATACTACCTTAATGATATTTATTTTTTAAATACTAATCGAAAAAAGTATCAAACACAGTCTCACAATTATTTTAAAACAGTTATTACTTTATCAACTAATTTTTAAAAATAAAAACCCATAATGTTTTCAGACGATTGTACAATCAAGCAAATTTTCATTAATGAACAAATTTGAAAAATCAATGTAACTTTTTGTCTAGAAATAATTAGACTAATTAGTAAAAATAATTTTTAACTAAACAGTGCAACAGTTTTTCGATATCGGCTCACGTTTAGGAATAAAGAAATAACTGTCATGGTAGTCGTAGAAATGGTGGATCATGGCCTTAAAATAATTTTGTGAAAATACAACTATAATTTTGATACTTTTTGTAAGTTAATTCTTTGCATTTCTTAAAAAGAAGATTCGCTAATATATTGTAGCGGCTTTAAAGAGGAAAATTATTATTGATTTATAATAAACTTTAATTTCAAGTATACCGTGTCTTAAGCAATGAAATGGCAAAAAAAAAAAAACACTTCTCACCAATAAAAAATAATTTTAATTCACACAAATATCAGCAGTTAACGAAATTGTAACAATTAGCTATAAATATGAAAATATTTATAGTTACAGGTACACAGAAAAAATTATAACTAATAAACAGGTGAAACATGGACAAAACTCTTCAAAATAAAAACAAAATAAATCATAAGTTAGTAGGCCTAATACTCTACTTTACAAGGAATTCAAAAGAATCACTCAGAAAATGCCATACAGTAACATAACACATTTAGTAAATACAACAGTATATACATAAAAAAGTTGAAAATAACATAGAAAAGTAATAATTGAAATAAATATTTTAGAAAGAAACAAAAATAATCCCACTTAAATTAAAAATAAAAAGTTATATCTCCAATATAGATTTTACTATCTGCTAAATGGATCTTAGTTTTGTATTTTATTAACATTTTCTGCAAACCATTACATAATTCATTTTTGTTTTGGCAAGGCAATTAAACTGACGATTTAAAAAAAAATTATTGCCCTAATACATTGGATTCAAATTTATATTTTCATATTTGTATTCACACTGGTACACTGTAATTTGTTTTGCGGTTATGGCACTAAATTTGTGTGGCATTCTAGATGTCAGCCAGCAAAGTAAGTTAAACTCATTTACGGTATGTAGTAGGCCTATTGATGTGTGTTAGAAAAAATTTAAAATTTTGAAACATGTTGTAGAATTTAAAGATACTGTGGCAACCTGTAGACTATGTACAATATGTTGCACTAGTTGTATTCTAGTGTAAAGTGCAGCTGAGAAGTGTCACACATACAAACAACTTACAAAAATTCTTCGAGACATTACAAAATACATTGACAAGAAGTATTACTTGAAATTCCAGAGTATGTAAGGTATTCCCAAATGATGGTACATACCCTGTGTGGCTTAAATTTTATCTTAGTTTAATGCATTTAATTTTTAAAGAGTTAAACAAATGAAATAATTAATTGTAAGAAGTAAAACACAAACACCTTCATAAAAACCCCAAAGGCAAGCAAAAAAGAAAGAAACTAATAACATTGAACTATTAACTCTTATTGTTGAATAGAAATTAAAACAAGTTTAAATAGTTTTACACACATCGTGTGAATTTATATCTTCAATAGTTTAATATATTTTAAATTCTAAGTTACATTGTTATTTATGAATGGTCAAATACATAAAATATATTGTATACCTACTGTTCTGAATTTATATATACATATATTTTTTTAATTGCTTACATAGTAGTTTTAAGTGTGGCTTGAAAAAAATAATAAAAGTGAGTTACGAGTGTAAATGGTGTTAAATGAATTGCCCACAAGATATTATACTGTGAACAAGAAATAATTTATTGTTTTATGTTAGTTATTTTGGAAGTAATAAATAATACATTTATTTTATTTGTGGCATATTGTGTTGGGAGTTCCCTCAATTATTCTCGAATTGTTACTACCAGTTTACAGCTGCTACATACATATTAGAAGTAGATGTGAGGTAGCAGGTCTTACCATCAATATAAACCAAGTCGGTACCTCAGAGTCAGGAACAAGGCTGTCTGTGTAAGAAACCATTTCTTCATTCCTATCGAGTTAATTCGAAACTGAATGGTAAATCTAAATACATATGGCCGAACCGATAATCGAAACAGCGATCTTTCAGCAACATATGTATAGGCATTCAAAACGATGACAGTGTAACGTAACTGGGGTGAAATATATTGCAAACAGCAACATGTGATGTTTAAGAATGACATACTTGGACATGTAGCACTGAATTTTATCTTGTTTTCGGCGACATTTGGCCAACCTCATACTTTGTCCAATATGAGAATTTCTTAAACTGTGTTTGAAAATGTGTAGAATTGGAGAGATAGCTTTTATCATAGATAGTAAATTAGAAACGATTAATTAACACTTACGGGAATTTAGGATGAAAGAAAAAATTAAAATAATCAATGAATCAATGTTATTTTTAGCGAGGTTTACAAAAACACGTGTTTAAATTATATCGGACAAACAGTCGCAAGTAAAACAAAGTCAAATCGCACGTATTTTTACTTTTGTAGCCAACATACACAACACTTTTTATTTGATCACTATACCGGTACCTATCAGAGTTATAATAGCAATCTTCAAAATTATTTTGTTACATCTCAGTAGTGTTCTCATGCAGGGACTGGCGCAACTGGGAGCAAAACTGGCGTTACCTGCATTTGAATACCATGCCCCAATCTCCAGGCTGCAGCTAAGGCTATGCTTGGCCTACATGGCCATTATGGGAGCATGGTCTTGGCTGGGATTGGCTGTTGGGGTCTTTTAGTATGAACAGCACCTAAGTGCCATGAGGCCTGTGATTGGTTCATAGCTTAAGCCTCACCCCTAGGAGTGGTGGGGAGAGGAAGTGAGGGGAAGTGAGGGGAAATTATGGGAAATTAAGGGAATGGACCCTTTTGGTACAAGTTTGCCTAAGTGTCATGAAGGGGAAGTGTATGTCACTACCTTCCCTCCAGCCTATCCTTATAGCAACCCCCTGTAGCCTCTCCTGTATTTATAGCATAGCCCTGCATTAAAGTATATCCCTTGTAGCCTCTCCTGTCCTTATAGCATAGCTCTGTCCTTATAACATACCCCTGCCTGTCCTTGTGACATACCCCTGTAGCCCCTTCTGTCCTAATATCATACCCCAACCTTAAAGCATACCCTCTGTAGCCTCTCCCTCTCCTTATATCATACCCCTGCTTACAGCATACCCCCTGCATTAAAGCATACCCCATATAGCCCCTCTCCATCAACCTAATAGCATACCCTCGCCCCTGTCTGAAGACATACCCCTCCCTATCTTTATGACATTTCCCCTCCACCCTTATAGCATGTCCTTGTACTGCCCCTTCATCCTTGTGCCTCCCACCCATTACCTTGTAGCATACCCCTTCCTTATTCCCTCCCTATCCTTATGACATACCCCCTCCAGCCTAACCCCTCCCTCCTCCTCTCTACCTCTGAAGCCTATACTTGATACTACATGAGTCTTAGCATGCCCCCTCCTCCCTTACCTTCTCTCCCTCCCTGTAGACTCACCTCTGGAGACGTTCTCTCCTCTCGACTTCTGAAGCTCGACTAAGGCTGGCTGGAGGAATCACCAGCATAAACTGGTAATCCCCACCCTACTTCAACCAGCAGTATATAAGTTGTGGTTCAAGTATTTAGTCCACAAGGTGTCGCTGTCATTTCACTCTGCAGCAACATATGCAGGTATTACCGGCGGTTATACCTCGGTGATGTACATGCTACCAAAGAAAGAAGATGACCATGGGCCCTCGTACACACACCGAGTCATGTGATGACACTGGTCATTGGTTAATGGTACACAACCCGTGCATGTACGAGCGATCGCAAGACAGTATTGATTGCTGCAGGGAGAATTTTGTGGTGGTGGCCATGTTGCCAACCACACCTCTACCATCCACATTAGAAGGTTGTTGAATACAGACAACTCCACATGCCTACATACCAACCACCAGCCGACAAGTAAGTGCCAGCACTCTCTGTCTCATCCCCACCACCATCATAACAAGATGGCGACTAGCAAGTAAGTGTCAACTCTTCTCAGCATACTGTGTGCCTTCGTTGCGAGAACAGTTGTGCAGTTATGTCTGTGGTAAAAACATCAGAATTTTCAAGTTCAAGTCTAATGTAATTTACATCGCATAAGATTGACAGTTACGACTACATATACATTGGCTATCACAGTGTGTTCTACAAGCCACATATTGGTGAAACACAGCTTGAAACATACAACGGTGAACTTCACTTGTATGGCTATTGGGATATTGATGCTATCTTCTACAGAAGAATCACAAACTTCTGAACTAGCTATTGTCCAGTAGTACATCTTACACCCTCACCGAGCTTCCAGCTACAGCCGAAGAGTTGTACATAGTAGATGAAGAAACATATATAGAACCTACCCTGGTCAACAACAGAATAAACTTTGTGCTGGGCAAGTGTTAACAGATCATCTGCAGCTGGTTTCAATCCTGTACCAATGCCACCAATTAAACACTCCTGCCCAACAACATCGCATACATCACACCCTGCGAAGCAAGAATTTGTGTTTTGTCTTTGTGAGTAAAGTGTTATAACCAGTGATTGAAAATGATTTTTGCTTCTGTAATGTGTTAACTTAAAAAAATGTTTGTGTGTGTTCAAGGTTTTAACAATTTCCCCGAACCCTTCATTCTTTAAAAAATCGCCACAAGTATTTTGGACTCTTGACTATAGCTCATCATTATTTACCTTTCTACCTCCTTATGATTAGCCTGTTCTTGATTCAGAAACACAGAAGAAATCCAGGTGGCAAATGATAGTGTTCTGTGTATATAGTGTAAGTATTGTGTATACACTGTTTTATTGTTTTGTGTATATATTGTTTTTAGTTTTTAAATAAATTAGATAACTTAAAACTTAACGTTGTGTGTTGATTGACATTATTTCATATGCCTGTCACAACCTTTTTATTATAGAGTATCAGATGCACCAGTCCTTGTACACTCAATCAGTTTTAACATTGCATACTATTACACTGTTATTAATTACTGTAAAATTTTTTAAAAATTGAAATAATTGAGAATGAATATCATGATGTCGGTGATACAGGAACGAAGTATTAAACCGCCTAGAGGTAAGCATAAAAAATAAAAGTGATGATAGGGGCGAGAGTCATGTCTATGGTACATTTCATGTCGTCCTTAAAAACATATGCTGCCTGGTGGAGAATAAAGAAAGTGAGAAAATAGGAATCAAAGATGGCTGCAAAATACGACACCCCATACCAAGGTAACTTATAATGGGAAACATGAAGAGGCTTGTGGTAGGGGAGTTAAAAATGACAAAGCAGAAGGAATGGGTGATGAGGGTTGCGGGTGGGGGCTGATGAATGAGAGAGCAGGAGGAAAGTATGAACAGAATGAGAGAGCAGGAGAAAATGAAAAACAAGATGATGGATTTGACATACCAAGATGGCAACCAAGATTGCTGCCTACAGCAGACGATTAGGTAGAATGAGAGAGAAGGACAAAATAACATGTGAAATGAGAGAGCAGGAAAAAATGAAAGTCCTAGATGACGGCCTTCAGAACATGTAAACAAATGACTGATGGATATTGGAGGAAATTTTAAAAATTAAATATGTTAGGCTCCATAACATGTAAACAAACGACTGTTGAAATTTGGCGGGGGTGGAGGGAAATTATTCCAAGATGGCAGATGATTTAATAGTTATTTGTAGATTTTTATATTTTGGGAAATTTTGAAAGTGACAAAATCCAAGATGGCGACCGGAAACAAGACGGCCGCCGGAAACAAGATGGCGGCGATGACATAATCCAAGATGGCGGCCGAATCCCACGATCCCCAGACTTCAGCCTGTGTCCCAGAATCCCCCAAATCTATCTACTAATAATTACAAACGTATATTGTAACATATATGATTTGATTTTTTAACAAGACCATGCAAACATTAAAAAATATAATCTTTCCTAGGGTACCCTCATCACACTAAGATTTATTTGCTTGAAAACACGATATAGATAAATAAAGAAATTAATATGTAAAGTATTGAAGTATGGTAAAATTAAAAGTCCTGGATGACCAAACGTGGTGCGTAACACAATTAAAGTTTATGCGGCTACATAGCATTTAGCTGAAACATAGAACATAGCGGCAAGTAGACTTCCAAAGAAAAGACATGGTGAATGTATACGGCATTACAGGAAGTTGAAGTATTATTGCAGTAATAGAGAACTGATGGAAGATTTATTGAAGTAGATTACTTGAAATTGGACCCTCCACTGTAACAAATAAAAATGTAAGTGGAGTAAAAACGTTGGTTTTAACTAAACAAAACAGGGCCTAACAAGCGCGGACGCGGTGGGATGACTTACTAAACGGAGGATAGTCTCGATGGCTTGCATCTTGAAGAACACAAAATATATTTAAATTTTATTACAAATGTCTTAAAAATCTCTCATTATAATTGAAAATTTAAGTATACTACATAAGGTGAAAAGCGAATCACAAACATCACTAGGCACTAAGTCCCGAAGACGCAGTACGGTGAGCGTTGGCGACGATAAAAATATTATAATTTTTCCGGCGAACGGCATGTGCAGTCTATACAGTGCTGAAGGCAGTTCTCGCTTTGCGCGACGCATGCTGCATGCGGTAGATCAAAGAAAGCAAGGCCGTGCAAAGGTAACTTTTTGTTCCTGCAGTCGAGCTGAAAAGCAGCCATGCACGAATTGCGCTTACGTAAGGACTTGAATGGAAGTAGCGGTCTTTCGTTCACACTGTGCGAAACATGCGTGTGAGCTCATACGGTATTTCCTGTGGGCAATATTACAGACTGATAGTGGCGTGGTGAGCAAGCCAGTGAAGAGAGCCTGTGGTCGCTCTGCCTAGACTGGGGGGCTTGAAAATAAACTGTTGTACAGCTAGCGGAGAAATACTGCTTGAAAATCAACAATCATAGTATTCTTCAGTTAATAATACAGTTTAAATTCAGTTAATTAATTACACTCTTATTAGAAATCATAACACATATGTCGGAAAAATACAAATAACAATAGTATCCATCTAGTAAACGGCACAATGTTACGAATAACTACAAAACTAAACAGAAATGCTTCTTTTTCTAACGGGATACATCTATAATAATTTATGTTTTACCTCCAAGTGTTCGGTTAACATCTAAAAGTGCAGCCCTTATTAGACTAATGCAGTTTTAAACAATAGTAGTTATGAAATCTGTCCTAAACAGTGAGCTGGTGTGCTGAGGTGGGGAATTTATTAATAAAACAGAAGCAATGAAATATACCCAAGTGTTTAGAATCGCTGAGATTCCTGTTAAAACAGCCACACATAACAGTAAAGTGTCAAAATAAACAAACGAACGGAACAGCAAAACTCATAAATAGATGGGATAAAAAAACACAAACACTTGAGGAAAACTAGGCCTTAAGCACATCTCACAAAATAATTAAAATACAATAGTAAAGTGACTTAAAATAGAAACTAAGCTTAGTACAACATTTTAAAAATAGTTGAAATGCCCAGAGAAAACGTTTTAAATTATAAGACGTTGATTTGTTTTTCGTTAATTAATTAGTTTCCCTGATTAGTTATAATTTTTATTAAAATATTTTATTTTCAACTTGAAACAAACAAGACAATATGGCGTTATTGTAATTGGTTAGTAGGCATGTGAGCGAAAAGATGAAATGGTTTATTTAAGTTATGTGGTAGCAATAAAATTTACAAAAGGGGTACCCACAAATAATTTAATTAGGAATGGTACTAAAAAACTTTTCATTATTAGAGAAATTATGTTATTTTCAAATTCTAATTTCACATTTTAAAAATAAATAAATTATTTATAAAACTAAATTATCAGGATTATGACATAGATCTCTATATATGACGTGCCCAACTAATTCATTCACTCATTAATGCACAGACTAAACCGCTAGGCCTAGAAACGTGAAATCTTCAGTGTAGCTTTCTCTTCCGGCGTAGGCACCTGTTAAGAAAGGATTTATCGAAAATCGAAAATTAATGGGGTGAAAAGGGGCAAAACGTGTTTTTGCTAAATTCTCGATAACTTCCGAAACTGATATATTGTTTATATTTTTACTTCAAAACATTGCCTAGGCAAATGCCTATATCATATTTTTTCGATTTTTCGAAAATTGAAAATGAAGGGGGGGGGGGGAACCATTAAGTGTTTCCAATAAATCCTCTGTTTCATTTAAACCACTTAAGATATCGATGTGATCTTTTCATCAGAATGGTGCTCATGTAAATGTCTAAAAAGTGGATATAGGATTTTTCAAAATTCGTCATTGAAAGCCGGTGAAAAATGAAATGTGTTTACTTGTTTCAATTAATCATCCATATCTCCTAAACCATTTGAGATATTGAGGTTTTTTTATTTTAAATGAAGCTTAAGTAAATACCTAAAAAGTAATTTCAGGAGTCTTCAATATTCGTCCTTTAAAGCCGGTAAAATAAAATAAAACGTGTTTCCAAGTAATCATCCGTATTTCCCAAACCATTTGAGATATCGAGGTGGTTTTTGGTTTAAAATGAAGCTTATATAAACATCTAAAAACAGAACTCAGTACTTTTTGAAATTCGACAATCACGGGTGAGAAAAGTAGTAAAATGTTACAGAACTCCCGAGAAGTGAATATTGACCACGGAAAAATAACTAAAAATTACAATCGATATTTTTGTGCTCTACAAATGACAGTTATTAGTAATTGTAGAGAAAAAAGACGAATTAAAAACAAAGATGTTCTGCAGTTAAAATACGCTCAGCGAAGGGGACTGGATAAAGCTGTTTGTATTTGTTGTATAATTTAACAGCTAACTTCACATTTCAGGGCTTTCGAACATCATTTGGTGAAGTTTTCTGTTTCATTACATACTTGTAGCTTAGTGTGCTGATCGATGTTTTTCTTTTTCTGTAATATATCATTAATTGCATCGTCCCTGTTGTTCTTTAGTGTCAGAATTGCATGTTCGCACAACCAGTAAGCGGGCTTCTCACTAATGTATACACTTTTTCTAAGAGATCAGCAATTTTAATTTCTACTCTTCCTAGGCTTGCAGGTGTGATAATCTGTCCATCAGATTCAGAATGTGACCAATTGCCAAATTTGAGTAGAAAATTAGGGAATTGCTCGGCAGAGATAAAGTTTTTAATTGATAAAGATATGCAGAAAATATAGTAACACCATCAATTAACACGTAATTAAAAGTAAGTTATTTTTTTCTATAGTGCACGCTGGCAAAGCCGTAACAGGACAGATAGTCTTCTATAAAGTTCGTTTAACTTATTTTTAAAAAGTGGCCACTAAACATATTATTCATTGGAGAAATAATTTTGAAAATATTATAGTTCACTGACCTAGCTGAGACGAGTATCAGTGTTGATACAAACGTTGCTACTGGGAGGTGTGATCACATCGAGAAACAAACAGCTACACCGCTACAGCTTCCACTATGGGCTGGGAGATGTAAACAAGGCAAACCCAGGGCGAAGCTCAGTAGCCGAGGCGTGTAACCAAGAACAACTGCATACATTGTAATACATCAATAAGGGCAGTGAGGACCCTCACTGTAACACAGTCAGCACTAAAATCAGAAATTGTGTTTAAAAATGGTAAACCGTCGGCGACGTAAGAAAATAAACATACGAGTGTTAACCTTGAGGACTTGCATAGGGCTTCATATCACAAAATATTATTTAAATAAGCAAACCACAGTTCTACGATTATTCTAAAATGACTACAAGTAAACTACGTGTGAGGCAAAAGAAAACTTCGCCATAATCAGCTGCTTATGTTCCGAACATCGCTCACAAATGTGCACCATGCAGGTACGGCATGGCTGTCGTCAACGAGCATAGTGCGCCGGAACTTGGCAAAGTATTTTGAGGCGGGGAAGTGCAAAACAACAGAAAACAGTTTAAAACATCGCCGCTTGATGACATGGGCAGCTCGAAACGTAGCAAACTGCATTAATGGGGAACAAACACAGTGAATATCACGTGAGCACAGTGGACAAAAGAAGATAAAACCACGTGGGCAGATTCCACAGAGTGCTATGAAATCACGCGATAGAAGGATGCGTGGACACGTTCAAAAACTGCAGACACCGGGACACGATCTGCAGAGGAGGAAGAAAGTATGATAAATATTTCGGCTGAAAGACTGCAAGCGTAGCCGTGCACATCCGGCAAGACGAAAAATATGTTATTGCAGCCCGAGGAAAGCTCAACTCGTAACTAACATATAAATGAAAGATTAACTGTGATGAGAAGATGACATTTACTAAACTATCCATACTAAATGAAAATACTAAGTAACAACAAATTACTGTCCGTACAATGTAAACAAGCTAAATTGAATAGAAAAATCATGTAAATAGGCGTAAATGTCAGAAAATGTAGACAACAATATTACTATTAATTTGATTTAAGTCGTGATGTATTTGATACGGCAAAACATAAATGGGTTTAAAAATATGGTATTTGGAAGAAAATAAAAAACTTATAATTTGAACGACAGCAAGACTCCTGTGAAAACATTTGTAAGCTAAGATGTTGACTGTTCAGCGCCGCAAGCAGCTTTACTTCCACAGTAGCTAGTCATCTGTATTCAAGAGCGATGTAACTGTGCAGTGGACGCCGCTTATAAACCTGAATTTAATTATGGAGAGGCCATAAATTGTTGGAAAACAGGCCTTCTCTGCGCAGCCGAGAGAAGTATAAATATGACTGGTTGGCATGAGGAGGGGTCGGTGCGTGGCTTTCTGAGAGTTCGCCGCATAACACTGAACCGCATAGTTTTTTTACAAAGATAAATGGCCCGGATAATTCCAGTGATTTTAATCCTGGCGCTAATTTTTCATGTCGGCTTTCTTCCTTCGTTGCAGTAAAAAGTTTAAAACCATTATTTGTAAGAGATTACAAACAAAAATAAGTTCCTTGTTAACAGAATGACTTTACGCAAAAAAAGTATGCATTCGTAGTAAAATGTCTACAATGTAATAAACAATGTATTAAATTTAATACTAAATTCATAAGATATATCGAGTGCGCTAATGGTATTTTAAAAAAATTTCTACCTACAAAAATGTTCTTGTTTGCGTAATTCTGGATCAGTGCAAATTTATCTAACAAAATAGTAATATAATTTCACAAACCACTTAATACAGCGTTGCTTTTGTCAAAAAAGTGTGCCACACATATAATAAAAAGAAGAAGTAACCAGCATAACTGATAAGACCACTTTCCTCAAAGTGCGTGCAATTTAAATTTGAAAGTAAAGGAATCCTTATGAAATGTAGGAATATCAATAAATAATATTGATATAAATGTATGATACACGAAAAATACTAAAAATAAGTCCGCTTGCAAAGTAATGTGTGAGTAGGCGTTACAGAGTTTGATAAAATTCATAAAACTATTTCATGTGATTTGTATTACTACACTAAATACGCGAAAATGGACGCCGCTTTCAATATGTTCACGGAGTGAACTGAATACAAAAAAGTTAAGCAATCTTTTTATGCAGTATATGTGTACAGATTTGATGAAATTGTGAAAAAAAATATGTCCAAAATATGTAATAATATGGTAAAAAATATAAAGATGGCCACCATTTTGGAAATATGAAAACCGGATGAACGGAATACACAAAAGGAAAGTCAGATCTTCATGCAGTATATGTGTACAAGTTTGTGAAACTCTGTAAATGTTTCCTAAGACATGGGATACTATGCTTAAAAATTATAAAAATGGCCAGCATTTAAAGAATATGTGCAGAGAATGAAATAACTTCACAAAATTTATTCAGTTTTAAATGTAGTATAGGCCTGCGTATAGCAAACTTAACAAAATTCTGAAAAATATGTTCTAAGATATGTACTACTACGGTAAAAATATAAAGAAGGCCACCATTGTGAAAATATTAGCACAGGATGGACGAAATATGCTATATTTGTGCCAGCATTATATGTAGTAAATGTGTACCAAGTTTGGTGTAATTCAGAAAAAGGTTTGCTAAAAATATGTAAATGACTGCCATTTTGGTGGATAAATGAAATACACAAAAGATAAGTCAGCTTAAATCGAGAATATGTGTACTAATTAGACGAAAATATGAAGAATACTTCCAAAGATACGTAGTACTGTGCTCAAAATATAAAAAATGTCTGCTATTTTTTTACAATATCAACACTTGACGAACCAAATACTAAAAGACAAGACAGGTTAGTATGTAGTATAGGCCTATGTATACTGAGTTTTGAGAAACTCTGAAAAACATTTCATAGGATAAGTTACACTGTGTAAAAAATATAAAAATTGCCTCCGTTTAGAAAATACGAACACAGGATAAACGATAAACTCAAAAGTAAAGTCAGTTTTATATGTAGTATATATGTATTAAGGTTGGTGTAGTTATGAAAAAAATATTTCCTAATATATGTACTACTGTACCAAAAATATAAGAATGCAACCGTTTTGACAATATCAAAACCGGATAAACGAAATACACAGAAGTCAAGTCATATTAGTTTGTAGTATATGTGTACCAACTTTGTGTAATTCTGAAAAACATTTACTAAGATAAATTTTACTATGTTAAAAATATTAAAATGGCCGCCATTTAGAAAATCTGAACACGCGATGGACGATAAATACAAAAGTTCAGTCAGCCTTATATGCAGTGCATGTGTACTAAGACCGGTGAAAAAATATATGTAAAAGTATGCTAAAAATAAAAATGGCTGCAATTTCAACAGTATCAACACCGGATGAACGAAATACACTAAAGTCAAGTCAGATTTGTATGTAATACAAGGGCATCAAGTTTGGTGAAATTGTAAAAAAATGTTTCCTAAGATATGTAGTACTACGATAAAATATGGCCAAAATTCGTAAAATATGAACACAAGATAAACGAAATACAATAAAGTCAAGTCAGATTTGTATGTTTTATATGTGTGCATACTTCGGTAAAGTTCTGAAAAATATTTCCTTAGAATAGTAATACTAAGCTAAATAATAAAAATTGCCACCATTTTTTAAAATACGTGCACATTATTAACCAAAAACAAAAAGTGAAGTCAGATTTGTATCCTAGTATATGTATACCAAGATTGGTGAAATTTCGAAAAAATATTTCTCAAGATGCGTCATACTATGCTAAAAAAATTTAATGGCCGCCATTTTGACAATACCAACTAAGGATGAACAATGTGCACATGAATCATGTAAGATTTGTGTTTAGTATATGTGTACGAAGTTTGGTGAAATTCTGAAAAATATTTCCTGAGCAATGTAATAATATGATAAAATTATAAAAATGGCTCCCACTTTGAAAATATGAGCACAGGATGAACGAATTACACAAAAGTGAAGTTATATTTGTGTGTTGTATATGTGTACCAAGTTTGGTGAAATTCTTTAAAAAAATGTTCTAAGATATGTAATACTATGCAAATTACTAAAAATAGCCGCCATTTTTAAAGTACGAGCAGAGGATTAACCAAATTCATTAAAGTCAATTCAGATTTGTATGTAGGATACGTGTAACAAGTTTGGTGAAATTTGGAAAAAATGTTTCTTAATACATGTAGTACAATGCAAAAATTACCAAAATGGGCACCATTTTGGAAATATGAGCATAGGAATGTGCTAATTTCACAAGAGTCAGCTCTGCTTTGTATTTAATATGTGCGTATTTTAATTTTGAAACTATGAATAGGGCGTAAACGAAATATATAAAAGTCAACTCAGATTACGAAGTACTATATGTGTACAAAGTTTGATGAAATTAGTTCCAGTGGTTCAAAAGTTTTTAGGGAGGCACACACACACGCAGGCACACAGACAGAGAGGTGATATCATAAGCATACTTTATATTTCGGTGTAGTAGGCTAAAAATTTAATAAAATTGTCATTCAAATTATTTAATAGAGCCGTGGAAATGTATTTATAGCCTACGTTCAGAAGGAAAATGTAGGCTTATGTTATCACTTTCCTTTCTGTGTGACTGTGTGTGTGCGTATGTGTGCAAGTGTGTGTGTAAGTGTCTCCTTAAAAATTTTTAACCAGCGGCCCAAATTTCATCGACTTTGTAACCAGACTTGAGTTTTCTATACTTTGTTCACGACATGTTTATTTTATCAAATTGGTGGCAATTTGAACATTTTTCGATCACACTAGACATCTACGGAAACGTACTTCAGAATTGCATCAGACTTGTTACACATATGCTACATACAAAGCTGACTTGACGTTTGTGCATTTCCTTCATCCTGTGTACATATTTACAAAATAGCGGCCATTTTTAATTTTCAGTATTAGTTGCTCATATTTTAGGTTGTATTTTTCCGAAGTTCAACAAACCTCGTACATGTTTACTACAAACAAAGTTGACTTGACATTTGTATGTTTTATTCATCCAGTATGCATATTTGCAATGTTGCGGTCATTTTTTAACTTTTAGCATAGCATTAAATACCTTAGGAAAATTTTTCCAAAACTTTACCAAACTTAGTACACGTATACTGCACTCAAAACTGAGTTGGATACTATGTAATTGGTTCCTCCTGCCATTTTATTTTCAAACTGACGCCCATCCGGATATTTTTAGCATAATACATTTATTTGGATATATATATATTTTAACAATTTGTCTAACTTGGTACATATATACTACATTCAAACCTGATTTGATTTTGTATATTTCCTTCATCTTTCTGTATCACAGTAGCTGTAATTTTTATGTTTATTATAGAAATACTTCATAGAAAAATTTTCCCAGTTTATTAAATTTGTTACTCGCCTAACACTTAGCTAGCTTACTTATATTTGGTATATTTCATGCTTCATATGACAAAATCAATTTTATCAATTATTATTCCTAGATAACACAAACGATTCAAATTTTCAGGATTTATTTAGCCCCGCTTCGAGGAAAATTGGCTTATCAGTTATGCTGGTAGAATCTTGTTTATTATGTTACATGCATTTATTAAAAGAATATAAAACACTTAAACAATAGCAAATTACTTTCTGCGCTGAATTCTCCGGTTTAAGGCATCCAAACCTTCACCTCATCACGTTTGATAAACGGACATGCCTCAGCCTTCTTCCCCAGTCACTAACTTTCATAGTAAAGAGTGCACGAGAATTTTGTCATGCAAGTGGTGTTTATCTAAGAAAGTAATTATCGTTAAGGATATTTACTAGACCTTATTAACTGCTCGTAAATTGTACGTCTCACAGTGCCATGTTAACTAGGACGGGCTTGTCTTGGATAACTGAAAACTCTAATAAGGTTACTGACAGTGTGAAGTCGTGCATTTAACATCTTATCACAGAGCAGAAGTTTATATCGAACCACTGTAATTAAAATGTAGCCTAACTTACAAGTGCTGCATTCGTATTACAACAGAGCGGTGTGTCACACAACAAATTTCGTTTAGTCAGGTAACATTATGAGACCCTTTCATAATAGATGCTCGTCTTCACATTCATAGCACTCAATGTATTTCTCGATACCTCGTATCCAACCTCAAACATTTCGAACAATGCAACACTGTCGAAATCAAGGAGGTTATACTATACTTGTGGAGAGGCCCTGCTGCTCACTTCTAGGCAGTGTTGGTTGATACCAGATAGGGGAGTTTCACCCGTACTGGAACACTGCCAGACATCAGACGCGAGATACATTCCGAGCCACGTACGCAAAAATCCTATAAAATTATCACGCCGTTTATCCGAACGTACTCATTCAAATATTTTCATATTTTGATAACTGGCGTGGAATTTTATCCTTATCATCACTAACTGGTTACTTTCAACGAATAGTTTGACAAAATTCGAAAGAAAAAGAAACCTTATAGTTCGCGTAAAGTTATAAGAATGTTGCAGTGTAAGAATTAAGATGGATAAAAAATGTTTCATTCAGAGATAGAAAAAAAAAGAGTTTGTCAAGGCGTATGAGAGGAAGGCCTGTAATTGTAAGATAAGTTTGCCGAATTGTTATATAAGGCCTCATATTTGTGTAGTGGACAGACACATGCACGGAATCGCATTACCGCCACAAGGTCAGGCTAGAGACTGACTGTTTCGATTTTATCACTAACCAAATAAAATGTTGAAGTTTTGGACAGCTGATACATTTTATTAAATAAAAACAATTTCTACTAATGAAATTAATTTACATTAGCTTGTCATGTGTTCGATTCTGAGTAAGGGAATTTCTTATATTATTTTATACATTACTATAGCTGAGTTATAATTTAACTTGATTTTGGAGAAATTTGTAAGTATGTGTCTTTAATTACGTTAAATTGATAAAATAAAATTGAATACTCGAGTTTAATAGTTGCTTTACACAAAATTTTTAATTTTTTTGTTACTTTTTTGTAACATGCTAGCTTTCAAATAGACACTCAACAACTAAAACGCGAAAAACTAATTGTTTACTTTGTTTTTTGCTGAAAACCATTCGTTATTATAAAAAACACACAGCGACAGTTTTATCGCCAATGCAACTTAAAATATTACTCCGAGAATACATTTAAATTGTAGTAACTACTGCACGTGGAAAAAATGCAATTCTATACAAAATAAGGTTAGACAAATAAATTTTGATATCTTTAACTAAAGACGAAGTATAATTACGTACATAAATGTTACAGACTATGAAACTATTAACTATGTATTACTATCATAGTCAACATTTAACCAAGATTGTGTCCGTAAACGATGTAAGCAGTTTATAGACTATTAAAAAGTTCAAGCACGTTATAAAAAATTATTGCACTTTGGATGAATATGGCGGCGCTGTAAAAATATAAACGAAATTTCACAATGCATTGTATACGAACAATTATAATTACGAGAAATATATTTTCTTTTAAACTGTATAGGAAAAATCGGACGTGTTACGCGATCATTCCTTATGTGACATCTGGTTAAGAATTGTATTAAGCACTTTAACAAAAATAACATAATTATGTAATAAAATTATTCACATGTATGCCTTTATATTTTTTCAGAATGTCTAAACAATGAAATAAAACAAAATCGAACTGAATTAACCGGAATTAAAGACAATAAACCAGTAAATTGCAAAACCCTCCTTAGTTATCAGAAAAAAATATGCAAATTATAGCTAAACAATAAAAAACAGTTAACTGTATGCCAACAAATTTTAAAAAGTATAATATTTATATAAATTCTACACAAAGTATTACAGCAATACTCCTTATGTTTGTACACACTGAAGAAACGTAGTATTATGCTGAAATAAGGAACACGCTGAAAATTAAATATGCCTAGAGTTTTCAAGCAAGACTTTTTTAAAATTTAAAGCAGAGTTAGTTTATGTGTATATATATATATAGTGTGTGTGTGTTGGTGTGTGTGTGTTTGTGTGTGTATGTGTATGTTGAAAAAATTTAATATAAATATAGCTTCCAAATAGTTAGGTTTATATTTGTATGTGTAACTCAACATAATTATTATGCATTAACTGAAACACTACAAAGAGCGTAGGTACAAAACTAAAACACCTTCATAAATTTAATTAAAAAAGTATAATATTTCTGTACAAAGATTCAACAATATTTTCAAAAAGCAAGCATTTATTTTTAGCATATAAACCAAATACATTTATTTTTTTTGTGCTAATGCGTACAAATGAAATTATGCGTAGATATTTGCAATAACATAAATATAATCCCTGCAGTAGTCAAATGTTGTAAATGCAAAAAAAAATGTTTCTATATTTCAAATACGTTTACAAGTATTTATATATCACGAGGCAGATAAAGACTGGCCGTATTCTAATACACGTAATTTGGCGTTTATTTTTCTTTTCATTCCTAATGCTTGCGCGTATTCAAGTAACACTGCTTAATATTTTAACTTAAATAAAGTGAGGGTTTCTCAAAAACACTGTAGTTCTTTACACGGTCATTGAGTCAGGTGAAAACACTAAGGTGTACAACTTTGAACATTCGAACACATTTTTTCGGCAATATCCATTTATTTATTTATTTTTTTTTTTTTTACTTTTTTCTGGGAGGTACGGGAGATGTTGATTTTCCCAAAAATATTTGTGGAATTTCTTTCATGCTGCTAAAATAATACAAGCTTCTTTTTATATTTGACTGTAGCTAAGCAGTGTTTGGTTATTGAATTGAAGGCATAGGAAACTGGTTGGTTACCTTGTTATAGCACAAATCCTACAGAATGACTGCTTGCATCTACTGTCAGTGTTACCGGTTTTGTATAGTCATAGTACAGTAACAATGGAGGTGTCTTCAGGCATTTTTAACATTGTTTAATGCACTATCTTGTTCATCACTACAAAACCAAGCTACTTCCTTTTGTAAAAATAACCTGAGTGAAGCTGAAATGTCTGACACATTAGGTTTAAATTTATCCAGATATGTTATCATGCCTATAAATCTATGCAGTTATTGCACTGACATAGGTTTCATTATTCTTTGAATAGCTTCTGTCTTTGCTGGATCAAGTAACATTCCTTCACCAGACATCGTGTCCAAGAAATTTGATACTAATTTTACTGAATATACATTTACTTGGGTTAAGCTGTAGTCCAGCAAGCTTCAGTTTATTTATTACTTCTTTAGTGGTTGAATTCAGCTCCTCTTCAGTAGTAGCATGAATTAAAATATCGTCCGTCGAAAACTCTGTGCCCTTGACATCGTTTTGATATTTTGTTCATGACTTGCTGAAACACTTCTGAAGCTGAGGCCAGCCCAAATGGCATCCGCTTACAAGCATGTCTTCCCCAAGGAGTAACAATTGTGAGATATTTTGAAGTTCTATAGAACTCTTAGTTGCCATAATCCTTTTGTACAGTCCAGCAAAGTGAAGTACTGAGCCTTTGAGACACGTTGCTTTCTCTTCAATGGTTTGGAGAGGAAAATGTCGTCTCTTCACAGTCTTGTTTCTATATGATTCGCCAATACATATGTGAAACTTCCCATCTTTGAGATTTTTAAATATTTGTTCCAATGGGAGTTTACAATTAAATCTTATTGGATTTTGGACATACGCTACTGCTCATGTTTAGCTGATCAAACCTGTGTTAAATGACAAAGTACGAAAATAGACAAGAAAAAATATATATAAAACGCAAACAAAAATATTTAAAAAAGGAATTCCAAAGGAATAATGTCATTTTTTTTATTTTCAAAATAATTGTTATATTAGACAACGAAGAATTCTACGAATGGGATTCGGTCGAATATCGACACAACACCCTGTCACAAAAGACAGACACAAATATAGAACCAGATTCCCAATATGAAACAAGATGGAAATAGACAAAAACAGTGAATAGTGGACAACAAACACAAGACAATAGACAACACAACACAAGTTAAAACCAACGAAAACTGCAACGTTTCAGGGATTGCGATCTATCCCCGTCTTCAGACTCAGACACACATTGTCGGAACACCAAGATGGGAATGAAGTTCGCTAGAAAAATGGGCATAGGTGAAACTGGTATAACATTATACACCTGCGTCAAAGAACACAAGCACACATCGCAAAAGGGTGAAATCCGGAAATCTATAATTGTAGAACATGCATGGGGAAATAGCCACAAAATTCTCTGGGACTCAGCTAAACCAATAAATCAGGAAAAAGACAGAATTAAAAGAAAAATTAAAGAGTCAGCTTACACAGTCAGTAACAAAAACATCATAAGCCAACAGAGCATTGAACTGAAAAATATGTGGTTGCCGTTAATAAAAAACAGTGTTACAGAAACTAATGAATAAATAAATAAAATAAATAAACACATTTATGTTTAACAGTCTCAGCAGAACAGCAGCCAACATCACTACAAGATGCTCAGCCAATGATGAGAGTAATTGCCTCTCATTGGCGCGGAGCCCAGCCAATCACACATGCTTTCACACTATTGTTCGAGCAGCATAGAGACCATCAAGGCTATATAAGCCACATTTTTCTAGCGAACTTCATTCCATGCGGCAGCGACCATCTGCAATCGAGCGCGTCCTGTTGGTGGCGAATACAGGGCTCCTCGCTGAGGAGTTGTCAGGAATATTCAAATACTGACTCGTGGACCAACTGGCCGGTGCGCAAGCGCCGTCGACGGCAGCGGCGGCGAACTGTACAGCTCAGCATTAAGACGGACGACGCGCTCTGCGGGAAGCAGTCCAATGGACAAGGCGGCTTGGAGGGATCTCGAGGTGCTGAAACATGCGAAGTGTAGCGAATCCAACTGCTGGATCCTGCGGGCTGTGGACTGCAGGGCGTGTGGGGAGCGAGAAATGGAATGCATCGGAACTTGGACCAACGTCATCGGGGACCTTCGACGTCGGGGCCGGTGGACCTAGCCCGACACATGGTAGATCCTGGATGTCTCGCCTGCCTAGCCACTCATTCAAGACTGACGGATTATTTTGGAGAGGAGGGTGGGGGTGGCTCCCGGGGGAAACTCCCCCTCTCCACCCCCGCAATGAATGGTTAACTGCTGTCTGCGAGAAGAGAGAAGATGGAGCCTGTGTACAGGCTGAGCTGTACAGTTTTCTGCTGCTGTCGCCGAGAAGTAGGGTTGGCCTACATTGCTGTTTTGAATACTGTTGTGCCAGGCTTGCCTGACACGGGAATATCCTTAACAGCTCGGCAATCGGACAAACTGGCTTTGTTCGACTTGTCGCCGCCAGGGGCGCTCAGGCCCAACTGACGAAAACAAGCTCGCTGAGCCGACATTCTGATTGGCCGGAGCCGCCAGCCAATCCCATCTCACTTCACCAGCCACCTCATCTTTCCTAGTGTCAGGATGTCGAGCCATACCTATCTTTATGACTGCCTACCACTTAATTATGCGGATATTTTTATCCCTGCCGCGCCTGTCGCACAGCTTTTCCCAGCACCCTACCCTATTTGTGCTGATTTTTCTGTGCCCTTATTCTGACTCTTGCTCTCTTCGGGGGGAGGTCATGGCCCCAATTGCGGCCGTGGCCTCCATTTTCAACCCTGCTACGCCGCGATGCACGCCACCTTTTCCTTAGAGAAACCGCAACTCAGGTGTATGTGGCTTTGCCTTGAGACACATACAATCACCATCCCTTCCTTCGTTTTAGCGACTAATGCATGTCGGAGTATCCATTAGACTGAGCTGGGGTACACGCTGACGTGGCGGGATATGGGGGCCCGTCAGAAAAAAAAAAGCAAATCGAACTTCATTCGCATCTTGGTGTTCCGACCAGCTCTGTCTCAGCCTTAAGACGTGGTCAGATCGCAATCCCCGAAACGTTGCAGTTTTCGTTGGTTTTAACTTGTCTATTGTTTTGTATTTGTTGTCCACTGTCCACTGTCTTTTGTCTATTTCCATCTTGTTTCATATTGGGAATCTGTTTCCATATTTGTGTCCGTCTTTTGTGACAGGGTGTTGTGTTGATATTCGACTGAATTCTATCTCTAAAATTCTTTGTTGTCTAATATAACAATTATTTAGAAAAAAAATTGACAGAATTCCTCTAGGATTACTTTTTTAAATATTTTTGTGTGAGTTTTATAATTTTTTGGTCGTTTTCATTCTTTGTCATTCAACACAGTTTTCATCGGCTAACGTGGGCAATGGCGTATGTCCACAATCCAATAACATTTATTTTTTTTCTCAACTTTGCGCACTACACCCATTGGTGAAACTGCTGGAGTGGGTTCAGTTATAGGCTCGATAATTTTGTTTTCTACCATTGTATCCAAATCTCCCTTCACTTTATTTCTAATTGGGCATGGTGTTTTTCTTGGGGGTAAATTTTAAAGTTTGGTTGATCAACCAAATCTATATCATGTACGAACCCATACAGACACCAATACCATCAAATAAAGCATCACTGGTATCTATAGTCTCTAGTCTTCTAACAAAGTCAATGTCTTCACATGTCTGTCCCCCCCCCCCAATTATGCACTGTAGCCGATTTTCTACAATCATAAATTTTATGTTGGCGACCTTTTTGTTGCATGTTACTACCTGAACTCTCGTTTCCCCTAGTACTGGAATAACCTCTTTAATAAATGACAGTAAGAATTTGGTATTTGATGGCAAAATTGTACTCTCACATTTGTTTGCAGCAAACTTGGTTAGCATATTGCACTGAGCTCATGTGTCAAGTTTAAATTTGACTAGGTAATTTCTCGGTAGTGTTAAAGTTTCAATCCAGTCTAGTTCCTGTGCATTTTTTGGACAAGGATGGAACAAACAATGCTTCTTTGGACTCTACATCTACTTCCACTGACTGTGAATCTCTTTGGATATTATGTGAAACTGTTGTTATTGGTCGGGACATACAAACAAAAGAAAAACGACAAGGTTTACCACACTTCTTACATGATTTACCAAATACAGGACAATACCTTCGTTGATGAGTAATACTGCATCTAGAGCATTGAAAAGGAGTGGATAACTGTCCCTTTGTCTCCGTTTATTTGTGAATCGTGTCCAAATTTTTTGAACGATCCAATTTAATAGTACTTAACTGCTGTTTTGTTGTTTCCGAAGCTCTACAGATCATACTTTTTGTTCAAATGCCAATTCCTCTCGTTAAAGTAGATTTCCCGAACTAGGTCACTGGCTATACCCACAGTAATTTTATCTCTAAGCAAACTGTCTGATAGATTGGAAATATACGTTTTTCCCCTTTGATTGACTATATTTGTAAGAAATTCATTATAAGGTTTATTAACTCTGTGTGTGATTTTGTTAAATAAGGATCTTTCGTATGTTATGTTAGACTTAGTTACAAAGAAAGCATCAAATATCTGTTTTATGATTTCTATGTCACTTCTTCTTTTTGTGATAGTGAAAATGTGTTGTAAATCCTAGCCGCCTCTTGTCCAATAACAGTCATAAATGTGGCAACTTGCATTTTCGGAATTTTCTTTGAACGATTAGTAGCCATAAAATACCATTCAAATTGCTGAACATCACCTCGGAACATTAGCCGCGTCATTCTTAGTGATTGCTAACTGCTTAGGAGGCTTTATGTTGGCTACAGGCTCATTGCCCATTATTCGTGCAGTACATTTTAATACTGTTTATTCTAATATCGATGTTACTTTTGTTCCCGGGTAATGTTTACCACCAGCTACACATAGTTGATGATAATAACAGTAAATATAAAAACATAAGATTAAATGTTCTATATTTACACATTCATCCATGTTGTCTCTAAGTCTTGTTGACACATGTTGCCAACTATATAGTTCATCACTGACAGTCAAAAAGAAAGAAGTAAAATCGTTCGCCATAACTTCCACAAATACAGGTACAGGAACACTACGTAGTGTAGCACAGAATAATAATTACAAATAATACTGTGCGCTTTTGACACCCGGCACATAAAGGCGATAATATTATTGACGTCTGTTCCAATATAGCTCATATCGCCAGTTTTATTGCCTCCAGTGAGTGAAAAGCATAAAAGCATCAGGCCAGGCTTGTTTAAAAGAAAAAGCCTTAGTAAATTTTATAATATCACCGGTGAAACACATGTCACTCAACACTAAGCTGCATCAATCCTAGAAGATAATGAGTTAATCTGATTGCGATATTTAACATGCGTCATTACAGACATGTTAAACTTTATTAAAATCTCCTCAAAAATATTTTTTCCTTCTACTAACGTCGATTACATTTTTAAACCTCCCTTCTTGAATTCATTTATAGACTTTGGGGAAATATGTACCATATCCTCTTTCGAGGGTTTTTTTTCACGCAGCGGACTTATCTGAGACTTTACCGCTTTAGCTTCCCATCAGGCGGGGAGTCAGGATACGCCCAAACACTGCATTGCCCTCAAGCTAACAGTTAGTTGGAACTGTCAAACCCCTTTACAGAACGCTAAACAGCGCCTCGGGGCCACTACCAAAGGGCTAATAGGTGCAGCTCTGAGAGTTTCAGGCCATACATCTGAAGATCATATCTACATTGATGTTCCCCAACTGAGACCCACTGCTCAATCTCTTCTTGGTTTGAGTCGTGGCACTACCCACACCCCTAACAGACTCACTGAGCCTGCTCCCGGGCATTTTCGCAACCAACTTGTTGACTCTACGTAGAGTTGGGGACCTCTCCGAGTCTGCCCAGCGTATAGACAACAACAACCACTACTACGAACCTAAACTTGTCATGGAGTAGAACCACTCCATGGAGCCAACCTAGTCGCCCGAAGTACTACCTATTTTTCAGCACTACGAGTCATTGACCTGGGCGGCCGTCGTTAGATGGATGAGAAAAGTATGTCTTGCTTTCAGCATACTTACCGGGGAAAATTCACTTACAACCCAAAGGGTACGGTCTCCCTCCAAAAACTCCAGCCAGACGCCAGTCGTCAAACCATTATTATTATCTGACTTTTTTTTCACATTGAAATTATACTTTTGGGTCTCTGAGCATGAACACTAGGTAGTCTAACGTCCTGCCTAGTAAAGTCACCTTGGTACCATCTGTGGGAGACTCTATCAAGGTCAGGATGCATAGGTTCCACACGGCATTGCCTGAATCAGTTATAAGATCCAGTGGCGCTACGAGGAGGCTGCAGGTTGACTTGGTAGTGAGAGGTTCTCAGGTTGAGGGGTCACGGAAGCCAAGGCTAGCATCAGAGGCTTTGTTTGGGGATATAGGAAAACAAGAAGTCAAATAAAAGTTGGTTCATAATTTACTAGAAATCTTAACGGTTTATTAATTATAGTATTTGGTGAGATTTTTAAAAGTTCGTTGAAATGGGAGTTTGCAATACGAATGTACTAGTTTGTTTACATATGCCATTGCTTATGTTTTGTTGATCAAACTTGTGTTGAACGACAAAGTACAAAGGAATACATTGCAACTCTTGAAACGTTACATTCTTTTGTGCAATATAACTTGTGCCATATTGTCTTCTGTCATTTGTTTGCTGTCCGTTGTGTTTTTCTGTCTAAATTAATTTTTATATCTGGAATGTGGTTTTACTTTTTGCCACTCTGTTGTGTCTAGGCGTTGTATATATCTGACTGAATTCTATGTTTAGAATTCTGGTCTTGTTTTGTTATTTAACATAAAATCTGGGGATTGCTTGTTCTGTTTTTCTATATTGACATTCAACACAAGTTTGATCAACAAAACATGAGCAATGGAGTATGACCACAAACCAATACATTTTAATAGTATTTTCTTCCCAGTGCATTCTAGAATATACTAGTGGTTTATTTACATTTTTTGTGCTGCATGTGTGTTATTTTGTTCAAGCATGTTTTCTATTTTATCAAAATAATGTCAAAAATAATGGATTCGTCAATAAGCGTTGCTGCATTCTATGCCACCTTTCCATGCCTGAGTTTGTTTTTATGTGTCCTGTTCAGTAACCATTCTCGGACCGACAACGAACTTCTGTCTCCTCAGAGTTTGAAGATTATGTTACAAATTAACAAACATATACACTTAAAACATCTAGTTTCGTAGTAAAAATAAGTAAATGTAATTGTTTGTTGTATTACAGTTACATGAAAAAAAAATTTAGGTAATGCAGACACATTTGGCAAATTGACGTCAGAGTTGCTTTCAAGATTGCTCCTCACTATCGTCTGTTATTGCAGCAAACTTTATGTTGTAAAAAAACTAGGTTACGATACACATGAACGCGAACCAGGCAAATAAATTCATGCCAGTTTAATAATTACAGTATAAAGGGTTGATTAGAAAAATTGGAGTGAATAGAAACAAAATTAGAAATAAATTCCTAGCTTACACAGTTTGATTTAAAATAATATAATTACAATAAAAATACAGTTTGTAAACCGTTTTAACTTGCCTACCTAAAATCTATACATTAAAAACTGAATTTATACCTACATTTATCTTTGAAATTGTGTTTCTATCTACCCCAATGTTTCTAATAACTCCATTTTACGGTATCATATTAACAGGTAAGGTCTCTGATCAATATTGTTTACTGAGAATTTTGTGGCGCAGAATTGGGTTTCAAGTAATGTATGAAATCGTAGAAGGTGGATAAATATTTCTAACAAGTTTCTTACTGACGATAATCTACATTTAATAAACGTAAAATATCCCGCAGTAAATAATTTTACCAAATATTTATTTGTCTACTATTTTTGTCGTTTAATAACCAAGTAGTCATGTTAAAGTGAGCACCACAAATCTCGTTCCTAGTCCATAAATACCATCAAGTACTTAAACATAATGTTTTCATTTAACTGTGTGAGAATAATTCAGATGACAATTGAATAACGTATGTTTACCGTAAATTGTAAGTGTAACTTAATTTTCGTGAATTTGTTATACGGTTTCATTTAAATACTGGATTTACAGTAACCAATAGCCCAAACTTCCAGATGTAAGTAGTCATTATAAAGTCAGTCGATGTTATAATGAAACATTCTAGCCAAGTAAATAATAATGGAAATCTGGGCTCATGAATTATATTCGATTGAAAATTGTATTTTGGATGAATTACATTCCCGTGAGAAACGTTAAATGTTAGTAATTTTGCTTAACCTGTAAAGAAATAAACATTGGAATCTTTTCCCTTCACTAAAAAAATAATATGGCTTAAGACCTTGATATTCCGAAGTATTACTTTGTCGCCAGGATTTGAAAGTATTTTATGTTTTTTACTTGAGCAACAAAATGTCCACCAGTAGAATCCACCCTGAATGCACCGTTTACTAGAAGAATACACGTGGCTCTTACTGAGTAGGCCTAAATAACAAAATACTTGGAATGTAGGAAAAAACTCCTACACACACCACGCAATTGGTTCGTACATTAAACGTGTTTTCATATATGTGTTTTCTGTGAAGGTGTTTCATGGCATGTTGCAAAATTATGTCAAGAATTCCTTAAAATAGTTAATGACGGCTCAGCAATTTAGGTTTTAACACAATTTTTTAAAATTATGTCAGTGAATTTTACGAATAAATACCTCCATGAATTTTATAAACAAAAAAAAATAAATTGCTACATACTAAAACATACTGTTTTTTCTGAATGTCAGAAGATGTATTATTTAAAGACGCCGCGCTGTGACCAGGACACCAATCTTGCCTTCAAAAAAAATGTATCTCTTAAACAATAAACTAACTTATATCTGTTTATTGTAAAATATAAATGTTTGTTGGAATGTCACGAAAAATCACTATTTTATAAATCTGTGATTGTTTATAGACAGAAGCCTCATTTTGTTAAATGGTTGAAAATAACTTATTTCACTGGATGTATGTTAATAAGTTTGGTATTGTACTAGACAGAAATATGTTGTCAATGAGTAATTTTCTTGCTGTAAAAAATGTTAAACGTGTCTAGGTTTGAAAGCGCAACCTTAAAAATTCGTATTATTCAACAGAAACAGCAACCCTTTAAATATTACTTTTTAATTTAACTCTCATTGTCATTGTTTATTTTGGTTCCTCTGTTTCAGCGAGTGTCGTTCAGATATGTCATTATATTAAATACATTTTATATTTGTTTCTGCGGGAATCTGGACATATCATTATGGGACATTATTTTCTTATTTAACAACATTTTGACTGACTGCAGTGTTGGCTATAGCTTCTGAACGGAAACTAATCTCTTGAGTTTCGCAGAGCTACATCTATTACAACCTTAATGTATTACTGGCTGCGGGGTTGAAATATACTGTGTAGCTCATGTATCAGATAAATAACTTCCCGTGCTCTATTCAGACTGCTTGAAATATTCAGACATGCGCGAGAGAAGAAAATAAATCCACGCCCTAGGAAAGAAAAGAAGGCAAGAATAGCCCGTGAACGAATTCTTTAAAAGATCAAGTATATTGTAATACCAAGATGCAAACTTTGGTAAACGCCAAGCGGTAAACGAGAGAATGTACAAAACCTCTCAACTCTGTGAGAATGTCGTGATAAATTGCTTCAAGTAAGCCTTCAACATCTGCAAAGCCACAAACATAACCAGTAAATGTAAACTGTTAATGTGAAGCTTACTTCCGCTACTTTCATCAACACTCTTTCAGCCAGAAGCAGTGGAAACCCATGGTTGTGTTTTGAAGGAAGGAAGCGATTTCTAGAGTGTAATTCATGTAAAATACGCATCAGTAACTGGGAAACCAAAACCCATATTTTACTCTCTAATAACAATGTTTGTAAATAAGGTTTCCTTCACCTGCTATGTGCTAGAGGTGACCTAAATCACTTATTGTCATGTCACCTGGTAGATGCTGCCAAGCAAGTAACTTCCATCTTCTGCTGAACGGTCAAGTTATGTAATAATAGTCTGCAAAACAAGTCATGAATTTGTAATGCTGGAAACTTTGACATTATGTAAGGCAGGTTGAAGAAATTGGGGTTTCAGTGCCCCAAATACATAAAAACAAACAATGTTCTAATTCGACTTACAATTGCGAGTAACTAATTTGAAAATAAATATAATACCATACAAAAATATTAAAGCTATAATAGTAAATAAAAACGATCAAATAGTAATAGTTTTTCAGTTTTTATAGCTAAGATAAATATGCCTAACTACCTCACTTGTGTTTCTCCCGATAAAAACTGAACGTGTCCACCTGTAATTTTAGCAAACACTAAACCGTATTTGAATGATAGGTTAATTTTCTGGATGACAGCTCACTATTCATAAAGCTATACTGGACCTTTAATTTCAAAAACAATACAGTGCATGACATGGATGTTATTTCTTCTTCGTCTTTAATTTTCTTGCATAACCTTGTCCCTATATTTATAAAAAAAATACCTTGTCATTCGGATTCTCTTGGATTGTTCAGACCTCTTGAGCCTTTTATCCAAGTATTTTGTCGTGACACATTTTAACGGTCGTGTGTCAAACTGGTCAAGTCTCCGGCCAATCTTCGTTGCAGATATGTTTCAAATATTATGTGTTCCATCGGTTGTGGCAATGTAAGCTACTGTTATATTACATAGCTCTTTACTTCATTGCTTGTTCGAGACATTCTTTGACGTCAGTTGTCTTCAACAAGTTTTTAATAACATATTATGCAGTTTCATCTGCTCCGCAAGCATTGTGCATCGTTGAGGTGATCAAACTCATTTGATAATGTCTTGCTTTAAACTTGCTATGACCAGAAGCCCGTCGAACATTCTAATTGTTCACCTCGATGTACTTCCATTCAATTCATAACATATTTCTGGAATAAAGATGTACGAACATCTTCCTTTGTCAGTTGGATCCCTCTCGTTGACATTTTGTTATTGTTTCTTTTCTGACTTATTTGATTCCAGTTGCTGTTGTGAGCTTATTGTATTTTTTTTTTTTTAGTTCTAAGAAATTTTACTTCACTAAAACTTCTCGCGCCAAAAATTGAAACTCTTCAGTTTAATCAGTCTTTTGTGTGAAGACTAACAACAAACTCAGGTCATATTTTGCTGCACCATACTAAGCGATAGCTTAAAAAATAGCCGCACATAGCCTTGAATTGTGGACTTTTAGTACCCATCCTGTTTTGGTAATGGTTTGTACAACAGTTCTTAGCATTTGATCCGATATATTCTACGTGACATATGTAAATTTTTGTAGAAAGTAAAGTGGAATTGCCATTAAGAGCATTACTGATGTTCTCTTTAACTTTCCTCCTAACATGTATGTTGGTTCGGTTACATTACACTGTAACTTGGCCTGATGTGCCTATTCATTTAGTTTAGGCATTATTATTGGATACTGTCTCCAAGGCCTTTCCTAGCTTGTTCTTTTATCAGGACGAGACTTATCTCTGTGCATCCGAAGATACTTGCACACATTCAAACGTTTTGTTCCGACAGTTCTTCAAAAATAATGTTCCACGAAAGACGTCCGAGCAGCGATATTTGAGGGCGACATTTCGTTAGGAACTTTTCTTCTTGTACTGTACTCAAACTATATCCTTCTTTCATAATAGTAGACTACAATGATTTGGCATATACTTAGTGAGAGACGTTACCATTCGAGGCTCCACATTACCACAGAGTATGAGGTAGTTTCAAATTAACTAGCTACGTCTCGAAAAAGTGTTATAGCGAATGTTTCTTCCATGTCTCTTATGAATATATATCTTTGAAAGCAGTGTCCGTTCTTGAACCCTTAATGCCAAATTGATTTCCATGCAATATTCGTTCGGCTGAGCTTTAAGTATTAATAGATTTTTAAAATTCTCGTAGATGTAGCAATGTAAACATTTGTGTTAGACCTGTTCTCTTTTATGTATTTCCCTGTCTCTTAACAGTGCACACCCATCAATTTGAGAACAGTACTTTTCGACCAGAAAGTTGAATGTCTTCCAACAGGAGAATGCTAATCCTGGCATAATTTCTTTGGAATATTTCAGCTGTGCTATGTGACAACAGGATCTTTCTTATATTGTATGTCATTGTGAGAATTTTTTAGATCGTCCAAAGTAAAGGCACAATCGTCTACTTTCTCCAAGACATCCGGGACCAGGCTGTCGAACAGGAAGAATATTCCCTCTTTTAAGCCTCTTGAGGATTTATATAAGCAAACGTCGCTTCCATGTGTTTGAGGATACCCAACACGATATGATAAAGTTTTGCTCAGTCGGTATTACTAGGTGGACATTTCAATTTAGACTGCTTCATTGTTTAAGAATAACATACATCAGTATATGCCATTAGTTATTCTTGTATTATCACTCGTTACATCTGCTGCCCTGTTAGTTAGAGTCACGTCAGCATTGTTCGATTCAGTTTCACATGAAGGAGACTAAAGGCAGTCATATCAAATTTAATATTAGGATTGGTAAGTTTTTATGAGCAGCAAATCATTTACTTCTTCGACTTAATCGTCGATCACATGAGAGTCCAAAGTTCGGTCTTCGCGTATATGTACGCAGATATAATCAGGGGTGTCACCTGAACTGCTTCATGTATTTTCGATTTACAACAAGGTATACTCAAGTTTCGCAAATAAATTGAAAATATGAGGATATAATCCACTTGTTGAAATGTAGTGTATTTACTTGTGCACATGCCTGGTGAATTGAAGAAACATTTGTTTTCGTAATAATTGCGATATTCGTATTTTTGTATCTTTATCAATATTGAAATACGAGGGCTTCTTATTGGGACCACTTAAATTTATACAATCCAGAAATCTAACCAAAAAGTGATGAGAAAGCAACTAGCACTATCCCTGCTTGAAAACGATCGTACAATTTCGTTTGCAAGTATCTAACTGCTAAATGATTCAAGTTAATATGTTCACATGTCATGGTCTTAGCCATATTGTTGCGACTCAGTTCCATCACAAATACTTTCTCGTAATTGGGAGACTCTTCAGAACTTACAATGTGCTTACTTCTTTCTTGTCTGACAGTTGGCACTTAAATAACTTAATTTTTCGTTACTGTCTTTGAATGAGTGTTCTGTTTGTGCACATTCTGAAAATGTTATGTTGTTTTAATCTTAGATGATACATGCCCTATTCGTTGGCATATTTTTATAAAATCATGATGATACAAAGTAGTCTCAAATTTTGCATGGTAGATAGCAATAAATTTTTGTCTCCTTGCATAAGTACGTATCCAAGAGCAGTTTCATACTCAAAAACTTTATTTAAAAGTTTTGATGTTTTCTGCGAATGTTGTGACTGATTTTGAGTAGTTTTTAACAAGTTTTTATAGCATTATTTGTAGAATTTTTTTCCGTTGATATTGTATACTAGGCCATTGTTTCTGCCATATTTCGCTACATCATAGAGGTTATCCTCCTGTCCACTGATTTGGTAGTTGGGTAAGTCCCAGTTCTTCGAATTGCGTAATGACTTTTTGGTCAATCCAGTGATTCTTGTTGCTTTCTCATTTCTGAACAAATTTATCTTATTTGATTTTCGTACGTTTTGGATTGATATTCACTTACATTCGATTATTTGTCTGCTCACTGGTAATATTATCAGCCTTGGGGTGAATTACGATGTAATTTTTCGGAGGTTGCGTGTTTAACTCTTCTCGTTTAAGTAATCCATCATAGTTCTTCTTATGTTAATTTCGTACTAATGACTAAGGTTGTTAATTTGGTTAACTTTACTGTCTCTCGTAGCTTCTTTATTTATTGAAAAAACTGTCTGAAATGGAATTGTTCATTGACGAATCATGCAATGGCCGGTCTGGAACGAGAAGCCAAGCTAATTTTCCGCGGATAAATTTCATCTCTTTACAGTTAGATCTTGGGCCTTTCAGGTAATGATTGTGTGTACCAGGACCTGGTTATAAGTCTCTGGTATTCACAGTGTGACATTTTGGTTTAAACTGATCAAAAATAAATACCAAGTAAAATGTGTATGACGGGTGACGGAGGTCAATACATGATGTGATGTTTAGTTTTTCATATGGAACAGTACGTGCTCTCAGATACCCTTCTTACGCAAAACCTTACCGTCTTGTTCCCCTCTACTAGCTGTGACATTATGTAGTAGGAGTCTATACACATTCGGCATACTCACGAGGTATTGGTTAATTTATAAATGTTAGGAGTTCCTGTGAACGCATTTTACTGATGTAAAAATGTTTATATTTCATAGATTTATTTATTGGCATGACAAAGTCACAGTTAAAAGCCACGAAGACATTTAAATCACTAAACTCAACTGGCTTGCTAAAGTGGAAAAATGTATTATAAGAAATGCGCTAAAGGTACAAAAAATTACTTTGTGCTTAATATATACCAAAATTTAAAACAACTGTAGGAATTTTACGAAAGTATGATATTTCGCTTTGTTATTCACATACGTTTCCTGAAAATTGTTTGTGAAATTTTTTGACGTGTGCATTATATAATTTATTTTTTTGGTAACTGGGTTTCGTTACGCGAACGGCCCCTTAAAATACTTAAAATGACATTTACATGTCAATTAGCAAAATAATTTAGCAACTATTATCTTTGTAGGAATATAAGATAATTCTTCAGCGAGGCAATCAAAGACGTAGACAAAGAAACTGGCACAAGGGCAGCAACTCACAAGGAATAACCCTAGCCTTTGTTAATAGCTAGGTTGGCAAACCACTGAAAATGAAAAACACGAAGACAGGAGACGATAATCGAAACTCAATCCTCCAAAAAGCGAATCCGACTTATTACTGTAGCTCCACTTCACTCAGTTTTTATTCAAGGAAAACACAAATGAACGAAATCACTACGAAACACAGTCCGGCCCAAATGAAAAGTACAGAATATTTTTATGACAAACTTCGTCTAAGAGAGTTGAATTTGTCAACTTTAAATAAATATAAAGTAAACGTTTATGTGTCTTTAAGACAGGCTATAACTTAAATGTAACGCACGCAACCATTAGTCGAGATATTTTATAGACCGAAATAAATAAAATAAAATTATCTACTTGATATAGCGATTTTAAAAAAATGTGTTGTCTAACTTAGGTTACAAAACGAAGTTTTAAAAAAATTGTAAATAAGTCATACAACTCCAATTTTCGTAGAGACAATTTCAGGTACTTGTTTGTTAAATAAAGGCAAATTAGCAGTTCCCCGCGGAACTCGTAAAATATAATTTAAATTTTTGAGGGACTTATTTGACCAGATTAATAGTTAAGTCGTTAATATTGTCAATATAACCTAGCTGCAGGTTGAACTTACTATGCAGATACGATGCAATGTATTTCAGATGCAGTTACATCCAAAACTAAAGACACGTTAAAGAAACAAACCTAATATAATGTTAAAAATTACAAGTTTCTAATATATATTACAAATGTGTCAGCAAAACTTGTCTTGCTTACTGTTTGGCAGTAAAACTGCTCTTATCTAATTCTTTTTTAAATAACTGTTAAACTAGTCACAATATTTTTCTCATATGTCATACTCTTGCTTCCGTCATTATTAACTTCACGTTATAAGTAAAACATGTTGGTAAAAATTACTTGTTTCTTAATTACAAGTTTTGCGCGCTTTAATCAAAAACTCAAAACGACTTATGATGGGCAAGACAAATTTTGTAACTCACCACGTCATATATATATATATATATATATATATGTATATAATTGTGTGTGTGTATATATATATATATATATATATATATATATATATATATATATATATATATATATATATATATATATATA
>PNEQ01082801.1:0-25038 GCA_003012365.1 Medauroidea extradentata | reverse complement strand
TTTCCAACCGCCATATTGTTTTCGGCACCCATATTGTTTCCGGACACCATCTTGGATGATGTCAATTCCAAAAAATTAAAAAAATAAAAAATAAAAATTTCGCCAGATTGTTTTTCATCGCCAACTTAGAGGTTTCTTCCGAGTCCTCCGAAAAAATTTTGATTTTGTATTCCGTCCTAACCCCGCACATATTTAACAAATAAAAATTTAATAAAAATAAAATCAAATTAAATACAATATTTTTATATAAAATTATTTAGTTAAAAAGATACATCGGGTAAGCTCGGCCATGCTCGGCAACCTTCGGCTCGATCTTGTAGATATTGCTAATGCTGCCATATTGAAGTAATCGATTGTTTAATTCTAGTGTTGTACTATGTTTAAGGTTCACATGCTATGAAGTATATGTGTATACATAACCCCTAATATCTCTAACACATAAAATACTTATTTTGATAGCTGCAGAGTCTGCAAGTATGAGACGGTAATTTTGTACTGATAGAAGGCTCATATGTCTCACGCTTTGAATTCAGCAAAATATTATAGTTCCGATAAAAAAAACAATCGTGCCCTGACAGAGATTCGATTCCTGGACCATTAAATTAAAAATATGCTACCACTGAGCTAACAGGGTAGTAGTGACATAATTTTTCTTAAGACATTAATGTAACAGGAGTGTAATAAGTGTCTGGCACTGTGCTGCAGCGAGGTAGGGTGTGGTAGTAAATATAATAGGCTTTGCTATTGTTCTCATCAGAAAAGTGTTTTTCTTTTCATACATAGGATACATACATAGACTGTGTTTTGGAGAAATGTACATCTGTGTACTTTCCTGGTTTGGTCCAGCAGCGAGGCCGTATGTTACCAGACACCGCACAAGTGTGCAAGAAGAGTCCAGAGTCAAGTCAGGTTGCAACATGCAACAACGACATGCGAGAGTGCTTGCCCTGCGCTTCCCACACTGACGTCTCGCACAGCGCAGCAGTATGCACATGGGCGGATGTTACCGACAACATGCAGATGTTAGAAAGTCACGAAGGCAGTGTCATGTGACATTGCATCCTGTAGCTTCTCTCTTGACTTTGACAAGGTCAGACAACTACATCACACTCTTGTGTGTATTCTTACAGCTACATACATTATATTCTCGTGTACTCAGTGAAATCTAGTACGAGAACTACTTCGATTTTAATTATACAGGATGAATTCGATACTTCTGCCTATCCATGCTACTCGCCTAAAACCAAAAAGCTTATAGGCAAACTCAAAGACGAATGTAACATTGTGCCTATGACTGAGTTTGTAGGAATGGGAGCGAAGATTTCAGCCTACAGGTGTTGCGAGAGTGTATAGAAAAATGCTAAAGGAATTCAAACACATGTGATCAAAAAGAAAATTACCTTCCAGGACTACATCAGAGTTCTGACGCTTATTTGGCTAGACGACACCTACATTTATAGTGGACAGCAATGAAAAGACGTGTGGTACACTACTAGCAGCTACTATAACTATACTGCAGAAATAACGAGACTCCGCCAAGACTACATTGCAAAACTGTTCCAGTATTATTATTACCATACCGAGTAACTGTATACATGTTAGGAAATTAAACAAAAACATGTGAAATAGACTCACAGACTAGGTACAGGGGAAAAATATTTATACATTTTCAGAAGACTAGTACATGTAAATCAGTAAAACCATATAATTGAAAATTGAAAAGTTACTAAAAAGTTATACAGAGGTTTAAAAAGTAATTTGAACCATCAGTGGAACATCATGCAAACATCTGAGCAGACATAATGATAAAAATATAACTAAAACATGAGGAGAACTGCAGTAGGCGACGATGATGGGCAACAACATGATGGACACAGGGCTCAAGAGGCTATTTATACTCCAGTAAATGCAGAATGATAAGCTGTAACAGGTTGTGACTTGTTTGACAATGATGGCGGCATAGAGGGAAAGTACAATGACAGCTCAAGGTCATGTGATGCAGGGAGAGAAGCTGGGACAGGTTCTGACATGTGCAGCAGTAATGGTTATGAAGAGGGTAAAGGAAGGGGGAAGTGAGCTGTGACAGGTTCAAACATGTGCAGCAGTTCTGTAGAAGGAGAGGGTAAATGAGGGGGAAGTGCGATGACCCTTCAAGGTCATGTGATGCAGGACGAGAAGATGGGACAGGTTCTGACATGTGCAGCAGTATTGTTGGAGAAGAAGGGAATGTATGGGGAAGTGCAATGACAGTTAAAGGTCATGTGATGTAGGAAAAGAAGCTGGGACATGTTCTGACCAGTGCAGCAGTAATGGTGAGGAAGAGGGTGAAGGAGGGGAAGTGCAATGATGCTTCAAGGTCATGTGATGCATGGAGAGAATCTGGGAAAGATTCTAACAGGTGTAACAGTAGTGGAGGGTTGAAGAGGGGAAATGAGGGGGAAGTGAACTGGGACAGGTTCAAACATGTACAGTAGCTCTGGTGATGAAGAGGGGAAAGGAGGGGGAAGTGCAATGACAGTTCAAGGTCATGTAATGTATGGAGTTATGCTCGGACTGGTTCTGACAGGTGCAGCAGTAATGATGGTGAAGATGGGAAGGAGGGCGGGAAGTGAGCTTGAACAGGTTCAAACAGGTACAGCAGCTCTGGTGAGGGAGAGGGGAAAAGGAAGGGGAATTGCAATGACAGTTCTAGGTCATGTGATGCAGGAAGAAAACTTGGGACAGGTTCTGACAGGTGCAGCAGTAATGGTTTTTGTGAAGAGGGAGAAGGAGGGCAGAGGGGAAGGTACTGTAGATAATTGCATGGTTATACAAAACTATAGTCAGTTACCTGCTGCATTCTGAAGAGTTCGGGTGCTGTCCGTCATGTCTGGTATATGTGCAAGTAAGTATCATAATTAATTACTGAATTTATCCGAATTCGATCGGGTATAGATTCGAGAATGTAGGAATATTTATCGATTGACACGAACATTATTAATTGTTTGAATTGATCGGTAATCGATCGGGTATTGTGCGCAAGAAATTAAATAATAAATATTATCGATTGATTTTACATTTTTAGTTATTAAAAATATTAGGGTCAATGTATACAAATATACTGCACAGCATGTGAACCTTACATGTAGTACAACACTAGAATTAAATAATCGATTACTCCAATATGGTGGCATTAGCAATATCTACAAGGTCGAGCCGAAGGTTTCCGAGCATGGCCGAGCATACCCGGTGTATTCTTTTAACTAAATATTGTTTACATAAAGTTATTTTATTTTTATTAAATTTTTATTTATTAAACTTGTGCTACGTTAGGATGGAATGTGAATTCAAAATTTTTTCGGAGGACTCGGGAGAAACCTCCAAGATGGCGATGGAAAACAGGATAGATAAATTTTTTATTATTTTTTTGGAATTTTTTGAAATTGACATCATCCAAGATGGTGTCCGAAAACAATATGGTTGCCGAAAACAAGATGGTGGTTGGAAACAAGATGGCGGCCGGGGTGTCGGGTTACAGGGGTCTAAGGCCAAGGTCACCCACACACCCACACAAGGTCATGGGGTCAAAGGTCAAGGTCACACTCACCCTCAGCCCCAGCCACTGCGCCCAATCCGCCATTTTCCTTCTACTTACATTATTTACAGGAAAAATAACTTCATTAACAGAGCCTGAGGGGGGGGGGGAAGATTGTAAACTTTGAAGACAGATGATCCGAAAGTAAGTACGGCCAGCGATAAATAATTTAAACTGGAGTTATATTCTGAAAATGTATCAAGATGTATGGTCATTCAACTTTTATGTATCTCGAGAATGAATATTTTATTTATTTCATTTCTTATGATTACTTCAGCGTTATAGGGGGCAGGCGGCGAAGAGTTCACTTCGCCATTCTGTATTTCTCACAGTGTGCGCGTGTGCAATGATACAACTCTCTGAAGTCACTGCAAACAGTTCTCTATTTATGCACAAAAAGGTATTATTATAAGTTATAACCTCTGACCATCCTCATTTTTCCCCGTGGTAGATGTACTTTATCACCATAGTCAGAAGAATATATTTTGGTTTCTACAGTGAAGTACGCGTAGTGACGGGTACACTTACTAATATTTATAAAAAAATACAACGTAAATTCTGTTCTCACCTTTAAACTGTTTTCACTAACACAAATTTAGAATGGTAAAATTATATATTGTACCCCACACCCTAAATTTCTGGGAGGGAGGGTTACAATGTACCCCTGTACCCCTCGCTTCGGCGTCTCCGCAAATGACCGTGCAAAAAGAGGCACTAATATAGTAACGAAAAGTAACCCCTTTTTAATTATTCCTCCGTTGTCATACCTTCATTTCGGAATTTCAAAAGCATTGTAAGTCTTTCACCTCATAAACTGTCTAATTCCGAAACATCATTAACTAGCTTATTAGGTGTTTACGTAAGCATAATTCCTATTCAACAGTTACACTGATATCGTAAAAGGCTTAAGAGATACAGATGATTAATTGAAACCGCGTTTAATTTGTAATGTATTTAAACATTTGCTCCAAAACTCTTGAAACAGCGCTTTATAAATATACGTAAGCTTAATACCGAAGCAAAAATCATCACAATATATCAACTGGTTTAAGCGTTATTGAGGATTGACTGAAAATATATTTTACGTTTCATTTTACAAATTTCAAATTTTTAAAAAGTTCTTATTGTGTGACTAAGACGTAACGGAAAGTCAACCTCATAATGTAATGACTTTAGGTCCACTGGTTTAAACTGTGCGTTGATGAGTAAGTGAGTGAGTGAGAGACCGTGAGAGAGCCACTTCAATTTATACACAGAGATATTACTTTTATAATACGCTAGTATCAGTGGATGCTGGAGTTGGTGCAGATATGTAAATATTGTTGTAAATTTCACACGTGTCTATTTTGTGTGTGCTATCACAATGACAGCTGATATACAACAGTTACGCAAGAAAACACAGTTTCTCATGTTTGCTGGTTGAGAAACGTGTATTTGTGTGTGGTGTTTGTGGTTATGCCAAGAAGCAGGTTAGGAAAATGAAATATTTGCGGGTTGGAATGTCCGTTCAGGCGACATGAATTATCGATTGCGCGGCGGCAGTATATCAGAGCAGTAGTCACCGCAACGCGAGCACATTCCTGTGGCTGGGCGGTACCAGCATTTTACGAGCCAATAAACTGAGATCGCGTGCCGCAGAGCACACGTGACTCCCCTAGAGCCGAGCACTGGCTGTGTGAGAGGGATACAGCACCGTACTGCCTGGAGTCTACCTTACCTGGACGTAGGCACGAGAGAGTCTACACGTCGTCCCTGTATTCACGTTATCATCATAGCGGTGTTTCGTTAACTGTTGGATTTAAAACTGTTCTGTATGTGTCCATCCCAGTCACTGTAATTTACTTAAGTGACTTTGAGTTATTTAAGTCATCCATGATGAAATGAGAACATTTGTTCGTATGAATATTTCCGCTATTTGTTTATATAAGTGATATACGCATTGTATAAGACCGTTTGTTCCTCAATATTAATTACCAGTGATTGAAGACCCCAAAAATGCATTAAAAATACTATCCTCGACAAGTTGGTATTGTGTGCGTAGACTACAACAATTAATTACTAATGTTTATTATAAATGTTGCAGTGTTCGGATAGACGTAGTTCACTGAATAGTTACCCCGCAAAAACCCACGACCCATCAACAGAGGATAAAATGCAGATTTTTCTATGACCTAGCTTCTGCGTAAAAAAATTTAAATAATTTAAAAAAATGTTTTTTTAATATTTATGACGTTAGTGATGCGTGACCACAACAAATTTCTTCATTGCTAAATATAACCACACTTATTTACAAGCTATTAGAAATTTATTATTATCATAAGTCAACATTTTAGAGGAAATAGAAAGTTTATGACTTCCCGTACCTTGCCCTGTGTCTGTCTGTATGAGTGTGAATGATTGTGTACGCTAAAAAAAAATTACTTGCTAGTAGAAGTTCGTAAAGCATATTACACATACTGTACTTAGTAACCTGGCTGGACGTTTTTTACTTGGTATATGCCGTATTTATATTTTCAAAATAGAGACTATCTAGACACATTTTATCGCGGAAGATATCAGAGGTTGGCTACAGTTGCTTGGAATCCAATCAAATTATTTATACATACAGTAATTATTAAGGTGACTTGACTTTAATGTTTTCTCATCCTGTGATCATATTTTTAAAATGGCAGCATTGAAGGTATTTTTACTGAAATGGATATATATGGATCAAGTATTCCAGATTTTTTTAAATAACTGTAGACTCAACTGTGGTTATAAGTGGTGAACACTTTCCTTTGTCTACCTTATTCATGCGTGGTTATATTATTAAGAGGTACAGAAATTTAAGCATGATTAATTACGTCACCAATATTAAATAAGTATGTCAGTAGAATTTCATTAAACATTACAACATTTAGTACTTTGTAAATAAACATACTTTCTTTATAGTGTTCATTCTATGTGCAAATAACACAAATTATGGCCATTTTAACATTTTCATCACATGCGACAAGTTCTAAGTAAATTAATTTAACTTAATGTGTTTCTTTGATGCTGTGATAATATTTAGACAGCGGCGGCTAACGGAACATTTGTTGAACATACAAGAGTAGTATGACATGCGATTTCTAGCATGGGGATTCTGAGGGGAAAAGCTGGATGAGCCATCAGTGACCTTGAAACAGGCCGATATTTACTTCCATTTTTTCTCAAAATAATCCTAGATATCCAGATATCCCCGAATATAGCCTAAGTATACCTTCTCTCAAAATCCTCTTCTTTGTCTTACTCTAAATGCCCAAATGCACGACACTGATGTCTACTTTAAGTGCGTAGATGAACGAGGCAAATTCGGCCAGTCATATAAGTCAAAAAAGGACCTTACTTGGGAAAAAATCCCTTAAAGGGAAAACTTGACACATGCATAACTCTAGTTCCTAGTAACGATGTATCAAAAATGAACACTGGTTGGTGCTGTGCTATGGCAGCCATATTGGAAAATTTTGGCTGTTGTTCACTTTTTTGGCTATATTTCGAAAACCGTTACAATTATTAAAAATATGTTTAAACAAACTTTACCGTAGGGTAAAATGTTTTGTATCGGCGTTGATTCCTGAGTTACTTGCAATTTAAAATTATTTAAATCAATTTTGTTCAACTTTTAAAATATAAAACGGCAATATCTATTTACATTTCTAGATATATTTGTAAAACTTATAAAGTATTTCATGAAACACGTTTTAGTTTTAATTTTTGTTTCTATTCTGTATGAAGACTTTTGTTGGTCGACAATTCAACAATATTTAATAAGCGGGAATTTCATTTCTGAACATAATGAACACGTCATCATGTGAGCCCTAATTTCATTAATTCATAACGCAAAAGGTACAGCGTAAACACAGACAATGCATTTTTATATATCCTATACAAATTGAGAGTCGTGAGAAAAGTAAGAAAAGTTTGAATTTTAATATTTACTAGCATTTCACAATAAAATAATAAAATTTACAATAAAAATACTTAATGTTTCAATTACTAGAAAGGTTTATCTCTTTTTATCAACCAACTCAGCAAGTATAGTAGCCTTCAATGTCCACATCAGGTGAGTTCTCACATGCATGAGAAAATAAAAGCACATCCTTAGCATAATGATGAAGCTGTCGTTGCTTAGAGATATCGAAAACACTTCCTCCTTTATTACCAAGTAATGGCCAGAAAAATAAAATGTTTTCTGTTGTGGACAGAGACGTCAATAACACCAATATATCAGTATCCTGTCCAACAACTACTACTGGTTCGGTATCAGCGGCATGCTGGAGAGTCACTTTGGTGATTAAAACATCAGCGTCATACATTTCTTGATGTATCTCAAATCGTGCCTTTGTGAATTCGTGTGCAACTACTGTGATGGGATGTTTTATATTTTTAATATTACAGAGAAAGTAACACTGGACATGAGTAACATAGGTATGTTTGTTGAACTGAACTTCGGGGACGTTTTTCTTGTAACGAAGAGTATGTGTTTCACTTTTGGCTGTTGGAAAATCAGGATAACCGTCGAAAACGATAATATAACTCTTACTGAATTGCCTTTCCACATAAGACTTGTAAGCTTCTATGACATCACAATACGTGCCTGGACTAGGCACTACAACACAGTTCAGCAGATCCACAACGTATGTACAATTCTGAGGGAAAGTGATACTATTCTTATCTGGTTGAAAAGGTGAATCAAGGGAAGATTTCGTTACTTTCCGCATGTGAGATTATGTGAACAAAGTAGGGGGTCTTGGAGCCAATTTATATCTAAAATATTCTTTAAGGTCTTCTGGAAAGCTGTTTAAGGCCATGATCCTGTTGAATTACTGTTGCACATTTATGGGAACTGCAATCCCTCTAATGTTAACAAATTACATAGCTCCTATTGGTATTACCCTTGCTTTTCTTGGAATAACTACATCAAAAATAGTTTTTCCCCTCAATGCATCGAAACGTTCCTTTCCCTTTTCAATGGCAAGGTCATATGACACCATGCTGTCTCCAACGACACTAGAAGATATACTGACTAGGTCATCTGAAATCTAGAAAGGGTTACGTTGTTTCAGCAAGTTCGGGATTTTTTTTTCTTTTCGTGATTTGCATCCCTTATCATGTTGCTGTTCCTAGCATCTTTGTGTTGCTCTGATGTTTCGGGAGAAATGCCTGCAAAATCTTCAACTTCTGTAGAAATTTCTAGTGCAACATGGGCACACAAAATCCATCTCATTAGAGTTTCTTCATTTAATCCTCGTCCTTTAGTCAAACCTCCTAATGATTTCATTGATTTCATCAGTATTTGCTCTGTATTCAAATTAGTCCAGACGCCAGACCATTCTTGTTCTTGACGATGTTTTGTGAAGAAAATATGGGTAGTATATTTTTTATAGTCACCCGGGGACATACTTTCTTAAAGATGCATCATTTGTCGTACGTAAAGTGGCGATGACTTGGTGTAAAGTGTATGGCCTGCTGCGTGGAAGAGTGGTATCATCTGAATAGTCGTTGCAATATGTAACCTTCAATTCCCAGTTTCCTCAGCTCTAACAAAATTCAACATGAGAAGACGTTGGTTAAGGTACAATAACCACAGTTTTCCTGTTCAGCTATTGCACTCCAGATATTTACACTTGTTCTGAAAAAATTCATGGAATTCAAGCAAAACGTAATTTTCTGCTGCTTCGATGCAACTGACTTCACGGTTGAACAATTTTGAGCTGAGAATAAACAGATTGTCATCCAATCATCCTTCATCAGGATCAGCAATGATTTGAATTATCGCTGGTGCTGTCAGAATATTTGGTGTATCAATGACGAAAACGGTATAAAAGATAGACCGTGACTTAAATGGAATTTGATTTTGATAATAAATAATAAATTGCAGTACAATTAGTTAATTCCTAACAAACCCTGGATATTACAAACAAATTTATTAGTAAAAAAATTGTCGACGAAACGTTAAGTTGATTTATAACATAAGCCACCAATTTATTGAGAAAATTGGGTTTTATAAAAAATATATTAACAAAAATTGATTTACATAATCTAATCTTGCAAATAACTCGGAAGCCAACACATACACAAAAAAGTTATCCCATTATAAAATATGTATTTTTAAATGTACTTCAATTATTGTTTCAACATGTTTTAAATATTGTAAACTGTTCTCGAAATATGGCCAAAAAAGTAAAAATCGGTCACCATTTTCCAATATGGCGGCCATAGCACAGCACCCACATGTGTTAATTTTTGATATGCTGTTACCGGGTACTGGTACTATGCGTATGACCAGTATCTACTTTAAGGGAATTATTTCCAGGTAAATCCCTAAAATGACTGGACTAAATTATTCACAGACAAATATTTTCAATTACTATCGCTAGATTCAATATGTGGGTTTACGCATATACATACTTTCTATCTTACATTATTAACCAATATATTAGTTATAATTTTTTATTGCTATGCTTTTCAGTCTATATAAGTTTATAGGATTTTTAAAGTATGTTTTAATTATTATTACTTCTAACTTTTAGCGTACAAGTTTTTACGTGGTTCCAAGTGATTTAATGCGTACTCGTCTATTATCCCTATATTGAATTTGAAATATTGACTTGTATTAACAAAATATACAGTTTATCTTAAAATTACACATATTTAAATAATTTAAACCATTTTTCTTATATTTATTCTTGGCCACATGCAAGCTAACGCTTCATCCTGTTTCTCACATTTTCCATTCCAAAATAATTCATTACACGTGTACCCCTTTTTCTTCTTCTTAATTACAATAATTTATAATTGTAATAACATTTTGTTAGAATAATGTTTAATAGATTTTATTACAACAGTAACAATATACGAACAAAAATTATTTTCAAAAATGCATTGCTTAAACTGGCATCCCACCCTGCTGTCTGTAGTATAGATTCCAATTAATTATTAATATTATTTGTAATTATGGCATATTAAAAAAATCCATTTATGGTTTATTTACATGTTTCGTTGCGTACCTAATAACGCGCATCTCCCCCTCATTGCCTTCCATGATACTTCATTACAAAAGTACTACTTAAAAAACATGTTTTTCTTATTTTAAAAAACAAAAACATTACTGTAATATTTTAACTTGACGTTTATGTTACGTCGTTTATTATTTCTCAGTGGTTATATTACTTTAATAACACTCATAATATTATTATAAAACTACGAAAACACAAAAAAAAGGTTTATTAATATCGACATACAACTACCTATTAAAAGAGATGAAGCTTTGAAAATATATAAAATGTTGTTATAAATCGTCCCACGTACGGTCTTCTTCTAGCTTATCACATTTATCTATCAATTACGTTGAACTTACTCGCACAGAATACCATGTTTCTGAGCACTCATCTGCTTGATGCCGTCTCAGCCTCCGTCCTCTTTCTTTACCACGCCGTCTATTTTGCCCGTTACATGAAACTTGCTTAAGGAGGTCGCCTGGCTGTCACTTCAAATATCTACAATACACTTGACAAGAATATCAGCCATACATCACACATTAAACCATTGTGCCATTCATTCACACTTCATCCGTCGTTTCATTTGGTCACATTGATTACATTGTCCAACGCACACATTGCGGACCGTACACTCTATAATCGTATACTAACTGACAGACCTTTTATACTAACTACACGTACTAACAGCGAAAAATATGTGTCGTCCATCGATTGTGTGAGTAATTGTGTATTTCTGTCTACTTGTTTTAGTAACCGAAGCAATAGTTTCAATGTTTCGCGTGCTAGCCTGCATACAAATTTACTAGCTCATAAAACTGGAAAAAAAAAAAAATTATCTTGCAATATTCGATTTTGTCTTTAAAATATTTTACAAGCTATTTACCTTGTCAGTATAAATTATTCTTATTTATCAGCACCATGAACGAAAATGTCTTGACACATTTGCCACCCCTGCCCCACTTCACAAAACATTTTTTTTTTTCGACTTATAATGATCATCACATTATCCTTACTCAGAAACTAACACATATCACTTCCCTTGATAAAAATAATCAACAAAAATTAACATACAAAACAAGACTTCCAACACTATCTCATTAAAATTTTTTGGACACTTTTGTGATTCTTATAAATACTGTATAAAGACTGACACATTACGACTGTTGAAGCTTTTCCTTATTTCGGGAATCTTTCACTAATTTTACACCTTATACTCATTGTACTCCATTGTGACAGCTTTGACTCCTTCATGACTCCTTTTACTTCTTTGCGACACATTCTTTGACACCTTTGACATGGTGATATATTTGACATCTATAAAAGACTTGTTTTAACTCCTTTAAATACTCGTTTGTGACACTTTCAACTACTTTGAAAATTCCTTTGTGACTCTCACTCCTTAAACACTTCTTTGGTCTCCTTTAAGATATTCTGTGAAACCTTCGCATAATAAATCATTATCTCCACTGTCTACGTCACCTCGTCACGCAGCAAGTACAACGAACTTTGCTTTCTTATAGCCATTGCCACAATAGTTCTTTCTTCAGGTTAAATCGCTGTAAAGTTTTTTTTATCTCTGTTACCTAATCTTTGCAGTAATTCTAGCAAATTGAAAGAAAAGATTATTGCAAACATTATGAAGCTCATTTCATAGGAGAGTTACACAGTGTTTCACGATCTGACCCATTGCACGATGAATATCACTTAAATTATCCACGAGCATTTCATCTTCTTCGAAAAAAAAGTACTGTTTACTATTATCGCACGTTCTACAGTTAATGTTATTAGCACAAGTGTCACAAGTATTCATCGACAAAGAAAGTAAACTTTCCGTTAACGCCAGCAGAATGGCGGAAGTGAAACTGCAATCTCGAGAAAATTTACAAATTATATTCTAACGATGCTGCGCCAGGGTCTAGCCAATCAGGGTTCGCTGTAACACCATCGGAGAGTAATTACAAGTTGTCCCGGAAGGCTAATGACTACTTCATGTTGCAGGAGAATTCCCTCGGATATTGTCTGGTAAACGGTCGTTATTTACTAGACAGCGCTAAGACGTGACCTTGTTGAATAACCTTGTCACATAGTTACGACTGACCGTCCTTCATGCTGTCATATTCTTCCAAACCTGCATTATGGCATGGCGCATGGTATATGGTCTGTTGATAGGACATGTATATGCAACCAGTTCAGCAGTACTTGGTACATATTTATGCTTACGGCTATTAATGTAATACGTTATCGAGTCTATGCAAGTCTATCATTTAAGTCAAAGTACCAGTTAACATTGAAATACAAGATAAATTAACACTTTGACAATTCCGCTAAATAAATGTTTTAGGTAAACTGAAAAACAAGAAAAATAATATTAAATCGACAAGTATTGTTATCTACGCAACTCAGGTAAAACTATTTCTTATGCTTCATTTTGTGAGTAAGAGGCGCTTTAGTTTCTCTCCTTCACTGAACGAGCCATCTTTACTCACCTCTCAAGTTGCGTTACTTGAAGTATTACCTGAATTATTTCCTAGTTCCTGACCTTGTGTGACCTTGTATGCAACTGTCTCTAAAGATTTCGCTGTCGACGAGACCTAAAGCCCAATGTAAGACAAAATAAACATGATGACTGTCAGAAGAATGTATGGGCTCTCTGCCATCATATATGTACATGTATAATATCTGTGTACGTGAATTTGTGCGCGTGCATGCGTGCGTGTTTGGGATTAACTGTTCGAATGAAAATAACACAAATAATACGTAGTCAACAGATGAGCTAAAATGATCTTATTACTTGTAAATGGCGTATGGGTTCAGGTTGTGTCAGCAGTAAATATGCTGTATTCGTACTTCGTATTTCGCCTTACACCGCTCTGCGAACTTCTAATTATCTCGTAATTGTTTCATTCCTATATGTAGACTAGCCCTATGTTGCTTCTCTTCATGCACGCGTCTCAACCCTGCATTTTCGACTTCGTGTAAGTGTACATATGTGTTCATACACATAAATATGTATCTCTCTCTGTGTGTGTGTATATACATGTATATTTGTATGCATATGCATACAGGAAACAAAACAGTTCCCACACCTGAAGGCAAAATTAGTTAATTAGTACATCCAGTGTGTCAAACAAGCTGTAAACAATGCATCTAACAAGAATAGTGTCAAAAACGGCGGAAAGTAAATGTTTATAAAATTAGTAGCTGTCCATTGTTATATTTTGCCGTGTGCAACATTTATTGCAAATATACCAGAGAACAATACTTTAGCTTACAATTGTATCGCCTGATTTGGAGAGATTGCGACAAGTCCACTGGCGGATTCTGGATGTATGAGCGTTCAAATATCTCACGGAATTAAAAATAAAATACTTTTGTACTGAAATAACTTTATTGCGATTTTACGAAACCCCTTATATTGAATACAGATACACAGAGAACAGAGAAGATAAGCTAGAAGGAACGAAATTATATACAACACTGAGGATTGAATGTAAAAAACGGAATCGTAGCTTTGTCGCAGATTACGCGCAAAGGTATTTTAACGTCACATACTATTTTCTCTTTCATTACAAAACTCACAATTTGAGTAGAGTATGTAGACTTTATACAGCTCACGCTAATATTAAATAATTCATCAAGTATCTCCGTTGTGGCTGAAATAAGAACCTTCTAGCAACAGTCCTAACGTTAAGTTTTTGTTGAATTGTCACAAATTATCTCAAATATATTTCTAAGTCATGCAAGGATTAAACAAGAGAGTAGCATGTGACGTAATTTTTACAGTATTCTTTCACATGCATTTTTATGTTTTTACGTGAACATTTTTCAGTAGTAAACAGTAATTTCCGTATCACCACTGTTTATGAAAGTATAGAAGGATAAACGATAACAATATCTTACGTTTTGTCACCACATAAATGGATTAACTTAGAATACAATTTATTAGTACTTAAGATAAGTGTATTAGTTTCAACTGAATTAAAAATCACAACGAAACTTAGAAAAAAAATCACGGATATTTATGCTATGGTAATTCTGAAGTCAACAGAAACTGTGTATCTCTACTAATATATATTTATAATGAATGTTTATTTAATACGTATAACATGTCTCTTTACCCTATCAAGTGTCGAGTTTAGAAAAATTCTAAAATATCAAATATCACATTTTAAAGGCGTCACAGTGAAGTAAAGACTATTGTTCATGCCGGGTAGGAACTTTATCGATTGTTTATCTGAAAACCATATATTTATTTAAATAAAATATCACGCACGATAACTGTCAAATTAAATGAATACTAAATTTACTTGGCTGGTATATTCAAGAAAGCAGGAATGTCGTTGATGTCTGTAAGCTTGCCAGGTTTGATACATAATAATCATTAATTAAGAGCATAATAAAATGATTTTTAACTTTGTGGTCAAATTTGAAACAATTTAGAAATTGCCTTCTATCATGTATACGTAAACAACGTCTTTAAGCAACGAGCACTTACATATTTAGACTGGTTCGGTAAATATGAAGGATTACGCGAATATACGTAACGTCTTTTTTTTACCTATTTTGGAATCAAACTAAGAAAAGCTGAAATCGCGATTTAGTATATTTTAACGCGTTCAATTGACGAGAAAATTAAAACGATATCTCGTAGAGTTCGCGTTATGTCGAAAATGATAAAAAAGTTTTTTTTTTCGTGTTCAAATGTTAGCTGTGAAATTAATTAAAATACACAAATTACTTGTTTGCATTTGCTTAACCATCATTCTAAACCAGAAAATAACTCCAAGTCTTGTCGGCTTCAATAAGTATCGAGAGATTATTGCAAACATTTTTGCGTCTTTACAATTTAGCATTTCCCTTCAATTGGTTTGTATGTATTTGTATGAGTGGCATATTGGACAATAAATCACAGCTAAGGACAGTCGGGTTCGAGTTATATATGGATGATATGGATTAATAATAGTAAATCATTTTAATCACTTTTAAATCCGATAGAGGTTGAATTTACTTAAAAAATTAAAATGAAATAAAACATTTTAGTGCAACCCTCTGTCACGAAGGAAAACCCACATTAAATTGTTCACTGCGCTAGTCCAAGAGGTTTGGGCTATGCGTTAATGTCAATCTGTCAGTTTGTAAACTTAATATATATTTATACTATCAGTATGTTGGATGGTCTTAACGTACTCATAAGGTGCATTTTATTTTTTAAAAAACTGTTACTTCAGAATAAAATGTCGACAACACTACGATCGAAACTGTAGACAGTTTTATTTTTCTTAACAATAATGTGCAATCAAACACTACTCCTAAATAATCTGCCACGCAAATCATTTAACTAAAGTAAATATTTGAAAACAAGAAAATAACGAAAATATCAAAATCATAAACATCTTGCAATTTAAAAAAACTTACTTATAAAATTTTATCGTTAAACATAGGTTAACCGTCGTTTTCGCATGAGGTATGTACTGTATCGACATAAATGTTTGTTTCACTACTTTTCAAAACAATTGTACCGAAATGAACTACGTATTTACTATAAATGCAGTAAAATCAGTTTTATCGATAAACATGCCACATTTTAGCAAACCTTCCATGGAATGTTGCGTATCCTTACAACAGGAGAAACCGAACAGTAACGTCTGATTATAAATAATATCTTTGTCAGCTTCAAGCACAAATATATGTCTATTTATGTTAGCAGATATCATGCAAACACGCTGGACTCCATTCAATTTCTGGGTAGGTACAGCAGGAACAAATACTAAAATTATAATTTTTGCTAACCAGGAATAGAAAAAAATAAGTTTAATTAAATATAATTCAGCTAAATGTATCATTCGGATAAGCCTGCGATCTATTTTATCATTCGGAAAACTTAAGTTTGTCAATACATTAATCGGGCTACTTATTTTTTACAGCGTTCCTTACTTCTAATGTGTTTCTCAGGTAAGAGGCAACATTCCCTAACATATTACTGTAATCCTGTCCGGAAAAATAAACAATGCCTAATAGAGAAATACTAATTTCATTTGCTTGTCAGAGCCACCATGTCATATATATTGTATGTATATATACTATATTTGTTGGCTAGCTGACGTGCAGTTCTGGAATCCTTACACTTCGCGTCAGTTGATGAGAGCTTAGCTTTACTTCATTGCTGAGACGACAGATGGACGAATACAGTTTATGGAAAGTTATTTACTAACCTGTCATCTCAGTGGTTTAGGTGGGAAAAGGACAGCGGCCTATTTATTCACATCCAGTTACTAAAAATTAACAGAATAGTAAGTGTTATAAGTGCTCAATTGCAATTATGAGGCGTCACAAAGCACTGTAGCTTATGCATCATATTTCAGGGAACTTTCAGTGCTAACGGTTGCTCACTCTGGTACGACGTATGTTGTGTGCAACTTTTCGCTGTGCTTACAACGTGCTGAGTCTGTGACAAAAACTTATCTCCTGATCGTCATTTTTAATTATGAAATATAATGAAATACATAAATGAATGTGTTACTTTTCCCATTCACAAACCACTACTTCCTCCCTCGCAGATATGTCTTTATATTCTGTAATTGTTCCTGTTTAAAATAAAAACATCTGCACTACAATTACAGTAGATGGTATATCGCGAAAATGTTAGTGCCAACATACCCATGAAAACGAAGATGTTTCTTACTACATATATGATAACTGATTTACTTCTGATACAACGTGGCTGTCTGCAGACCAATAACAGGCATCAAATATTACAATATCGGTATTCTTATTGGCTCAGTCAAATAGGGTAACAGTTCCAGGTACAAGCTAAAGCCAGTAATCTTCTGGTATACTGAACGTGTGTTGATATCCAGCAAACAGTCAAGATTCCCGCGATAAACCATCATATCTAATTACAATGTATATATTAGTGTAAATATTCTGGCAGCGGGTTTCAAACCCCTACGCGATGACTCAGTGGCCTGGAACACTAACCGTCACACTACTGTAACGTATACCGAACTTGGCACTGAACGTTTGTTTGCACGGTACGCACAATTCTCTGGGTATTTCGTACGAACATTTTAGAGTATTTGTGAAAAAAGATCTGCGATAAAATAAGTGTGTTTTTTAAAACTCCTGGAAACTAGACGGTTGTGGTTAAATATTTTTTAGTTAAAGATTTATTTGGATTCATAACGTTGCAGTATTATAAATACTCCATCACTGGATGCAATTTCCTGAATGCACGTGGCATCGACAAACTAATTAATCGTTGCAAGTAGCACGTATTGTCTCGGGTGTTTAGTTATTGACACAACAACAGTTGTGTGCATTTTAACAAACGTTGCGTTAATAGCACGACTGCTAAACTAAGCAGCACAAAAAAAAATCCATACATATGATTGCGAAATTATTTTAGGCATATAAGTGTGGCCAACCTTAGTATTTCCATGAAGTAGATTTGTAACAATTATGTATTCTGTACAGGTTAAGTATTATATTAACACATGCCATTGCCCACATCATAGAAAAGCACATAAATTTTTACTCCTTTTCCGGTATTTTGCAGAACTAATACTTTCAAACTCGGTTTTCATGGGCTCGTACCTCGCTTATTATTCTCTTGCCTGGAATGTGGCGCATTTAATACCTGCTTAACTTTTAATTAGGAATCACAAAGACCAGTTTCCAGTTTGGAATTTAACTTCCTTACAGCGCGCCTCTCTCTCACTCTCTCTCTCTCTTTCTCTGCCACTCAGCAGCTGAAGCCAATAACAGAGTGCACCAGCAAAAACATATTACATTACAAACTACATATAAGCTTGTAATTGTTACACAAAAACTATAACACAAACACACAAATCGACAGTACAAACACAAACAAACCCAAGAAGTATAAAGATATTTAGAAAAATGAGAGGGAGGAATGTACCACGATAATTACCAATAAGTCTAGCCTGAGTGTAACTGTTCGTAAAGAAAAACTAATTCAACTTTTATAATGTTTTGGTAAATTTCGAAATGTGATTTTCTTTCCGATAAAGGGATGAAACTCACGACATTATTTATTGTACATAAGATCACATCGTTTCAGTAGTTGTATTGTTGTATTTTGGAACTCTAAAACAGCTATATTTAGTAATGGTGAAACATGAGTGATATAATAATAATAATAATAATAATAATAATAATAATAATAATAATAATACGACTTTAATAATGGCGCAGTTAAGGCAATGTCGCCTTGTCTTACACTGGGCCATAAAAATTTCAGTCTATAGTTTACAATTATTTTATGACATTACAAAATTAAGTCTAATGTAATACTGAAATTAAACAGCAATAATGAACTAGCAATATTTCATGAGAGAATTAAAACAGCATGATAATTAAATCAAAATTTAAACAACACAAGAGTAAAGACATCGCAAATACTAGATTAACAGAGTTCAATGAGAAGCTGGAAGAAAAACAGTAACAATTAGATTAAATAAAGTTATAAAATAAGACTAAATACCAAGATGTCCAAGATTTTGAGCGCTAATTAAATGCATAATAAATGATAACTGTACGATAAAGACAACCCGAACTATGAAACAGAAAATAACATGATAATTTAAGCCAAGTATAAAGTCTGTGAGTTGAAACACTAAATAATTAATACATGAGTGACAAAGTAACAAAAATACATACATTACAAGATGCAGTGAGGAGCTCTAAGTTAATCATTATAGCATACAGAAACTTTGCTAGACTATTAAAAAATAAATAGGATAGCTATGATAATTATAATAACTGAAATAATAATTATAATAGGCTCTTTTAAATATCAAATATGAATAGCAGAACAATGCAATATGAGCATACATACGTAAATTAAAAAAGTAAATAAATGAATAAAATAAAAGTATACATTTGTGATCTCTACCGCAGTGTTGAAAGTAAAAAGTCCCGTGCCTTTTTTTTTTTTTTTTTTTTTTTTTTTTTTTTTTTTTTTTTTTTTTTTTTTTTTTTTTTTTTTTTTTTTTTTTTTTTTTTTTACTTTTGTGTTATCTATTTCACACAGATAATGCGGCAGCCCATTCCATAGACGCGATGCAGAGACAGTAAAAGATTCAGCAATGAATTTTGTTTTGTGACGCGGAATCAAAAGCTTGTTGCAATTTTTGGATCTGGTGTTGACATCGTGCAAGGAATGTAAGTAAAAAAGCGGTCAGATAGATAGTGCGGTGTACAGGTATTATGAATTTCGTGCAGTTAAGTTAGAGAGGAAAGAGATTGTCTTTCATTAAGTTTCAGCTAGGAAGCTTGCTTGTAGAAATGACTCTCGTGGTCTCTAGGTTTAAGGTTGTATACTAGGCGTACACACATGTTTTTCACACGCTGTAAGCGTAGCGCAATCTGATCAGTGATATCGTTGTAGATAACATCACAATAATCAAAGAAGGGTATAGTAAGAACTTGAACAAGGCTTACTTTTACTTTAATTGGAAGAAGTTTTTCAAGGCGTTTTATTCCATGACAGGCAAAATTAACTTTCTTACAAATTGAGGTGATATGATTTTTCCAGGAAAGACTTTCATCTAACAAGACGCCTAAATTTGTAACAACTGAGGTGATATTTACATTTAAATCAGCAATCTGAACACATGGTGAGGTGTCTTTTTTAATATTTGACAACAGCGCTGGGGAACCTATCAGCATGCACTATGTTTTATTTGGATTAATAAGAAGCCCATTTCTTAACGCCCAATCAGATGCAGCTTTCAAATCTATGTTCATGCGTTCATATACAATATTTACATTATTTGTGCGTCCAGATACATGAAGTTGTACGTCATCCTCATACATATGATATTTAATATGAGTAAAGTGACTGGGTAAATCATTGATGAAAATGGAGAATAGAAGTGGGCCAAGTACTGACCCTTGTGGTACACCGGATATCACTGGTCGCCAGCTAGATTTAGAGCCACCTGCGATTACTTGTTGATTCCTTAGAGTTAGATAAGGTCTGAGACACTCGCATGTAATGTCGGAAAAGTTAAATAGTACCTTCAACTTTGCAATGAGTAGGTCACGATCTACCGAGCCAAATGCTTTACTAAACTCAAGTAATGTGAGAAGAGTTAGCTCTCTGTTTTCATGGTCTGTCTTAAATCATCTGTAACGTTTAGAAGAGCAGTAGTTGTGCTGTGAAAGGGCATAAATCCTGATTGGTAATTGTTCAAAAGGTTGTGCTCAGAGATATATTTATATATTTGTGCACGAACCAAGTATTCTAAGGCTTTGGACATGGCCGGTAAAATGCTAATCGGGCGGTAATCAGAAACAGTTTTAGGAACACTCGTCTTCGGAATGGGGCGAATTTGTGCTAGTTTCCAGCATGAAAGGAAAATACCTTCGGTAACAGAGGCGTTAAATATGTGTGTGAGAGTTGGGAGTATGGCAGGAAGTATCATGTGAATACATTTACTCGATACGTCGTCGTGACCTTGTGCTCCTGATTTTATACGTTTTATTGCTTTAAGCGTATCAAGGTATGTGACCGGATTAAAATTGAAACATCTACGACCCCCGTTCTTGTGTGAGGTCAGGTGATCAATACATTAAATTTTTAAGTTGTGATCTATCGCGCGGCAAGTAGAGGCAAAGTGTTTGTTTAATTCATCAGCCGGAATACGAATGTGGTTTTATTTGTGTTTACTAGCAATCTGGTCTGTTTGACGTAGTTTATTCCAAATTCTACTATTATTTTCTTGTTCCAGCAAATGGAAATATTTGAGTTTGGCATTTCGAATTTGCTGGCAGAATTTATTTCTTAGAGCTTTGTATGCATTATAATGTTTTTCAGTGTCAACATTAGTTTTTAATTTATTTGATTTTCTGTACTTCACCAGGACAGCATCCCGCCACGCCATTAGCTGCGTTATGTGCGGCGTCATCCAGGGGGAGGGAGAGCGCGTGACTCGTTTAGTAACTACAGGAGCGTGTTTGTCGAGAAGAGACAGGATCACGTTGTTCATTGTCTCGACTTTGTCATTAACGTGGGGTATAGAATTTATTTTGTGCCATTCTAGCTTTATTGCGTCTTCAATAAGCGCCTGAGTGTTTGTGTGTTTAAACGTTCTGTAAGTGATAAACTTAGGATTAAATCTTGGAACACGTAAGGAGTAAGACAAATATATCAAATCACGGTGAGAAAACTCTGGGGCAGGAAACTGACCATGAGAAACTACTTTTCCCGTTTTCGAGGTAATAATGAGGTCAATCCACGTATCAGATTTAAGGCCATGATGAGTGTGCTTTAAAGGTATTGTGACAAGGTTACATAAATCAAAAGAATCTCTAAGGTGTTTTGACTCGTTGTTAGATTTGAGAAGGTCCGTATTAAAATCTCCCATGATTATTACATATTCGAAATCTGCCATGTGAGTAGAGAGTGTCGACTCGATCTCATTAATGTTTTTAACTTCCGGTGGTATGTAGACGACACGCAAAAGTAATTTAATTGTGTTTATAGTTACTGCTATAAATATAAATTCAGGCCGAGCTGCATATTCGGTTGGCAACGAGAGAATTATTGCAACATTTAAGTCATTGCGGACAAAAATAGCTACTCCCCCACCCCTCTTTTAAGTACGATCGTTCCTAAATAACTTATATCCCTGCAAATACACAAGAGAGTCGTGGAGAGAAGGAACGAGCCACGTTTCGGTAATAAGAATCGCATGAAAGCCGAGGGATGAGAAAATTGCACGAAACTCGTCCGTGTGACTCAACAGTGACTGCGCATTTACATACGTGCTATGAAGTGCTCGAGGGTGTTCAGAAAGCTGTTGGTGTTGGTACTGGTTGACACTGGGATATATTGTCTGCATTGGCGGAGGATTTGAGGGGTTGGGTGCAAAGAAGTTTTAGTCATCGACGTCACAGATGTCCTTGAAACAGGCTGTCGCGCTGGCAGGGGGCTGCGAGGGAGCTCTAGAGGGACTATCCAGACTCACTAAGGATTTCAATGTAACAACCATCCAAAACACAAACTACAAAACTACGGGAGAGATAAAATAAACATACATAACATTACTTAAAATACAGCTAGCTAGACTACAACATTTTGTGTATAGAAAAATAGACACATACATAGAGAATGTACGTAAATGCAGATTACTGAATAAAGTGAGCGCATGTAAGAATATGACAAACACAAAACAAATTAATGTCCTTTAAGACTAAAATTTAACAGTAAAACCTTACGTATGGAAATATATTATTGTACAGTATTATTATTATCTGAAAAAATAAGAAGACTATTTTGTATTATTGATATCTAAAGGATAGGCCTACTATAGTTTCCTTGCTAAAGCAGCTAAAAATACATCTGCATGTACATGAAATAAGAATTAAAAATATATAAATAACGTTCCGAATACTGTTATAAAAGCCTATATTATGGGTATTTTACGAAACTATAATTCACTCCGCGGTCTACAAATCCTCCGATTTGGAAATGTAAAGGCGACGTGTACCAACTTTGACAACCACCTTACAATCTGCAGTCCACACATTTTGCAGGCCATATTTATTAATTGTTGTTAGATCCCACGCGGTGGCTCCTGTCGATGTCTTCCAGCGTGACGTGCGGCAACTTCAGCTTCTTGTGTACAATATCCAGCACCAAAGCGTCTGTGTTTTCCCTCTCGTTTTCCTTGATGCCGTACACTCGCAGGCTTGAACGCAGCTGATACCGTTCTAGCTCACCCTGGGCTAAGAAGAGCTCGCGTTTTGTGTATCGGAGGGAAGCTTCCATTTTGTTCACATCTTCTCGTAGTTTCGCGGTTTCCTCAATAGTAAAAGATATAGAATCCTTGCACTCCTGATTACCGCCTCAGTAACGGCAGTTGTAACTGCCTGCGTGATGACACTATAATGTGTTTGGAGTGGAGCAGCTCCGTAACACGTTCTTGCACCAACGGTACGAGCTTGTGGATCTCTACCTGCTTGGCCGCCATGTCTCTGTTCAAAGTTTTCACCTACAAGAGCAGCAGAACGCAGGAGCGAAGTTTAACCAAACTACCCACTATCCGCCAAGAAATGAAATGATTAGAAATAAAGCATCATATATAGAACGTCTTGTTTCTAAAGTGTGAGTTTTCAACATTTTTGTTCATTGCTGTAGTCAGAGTTAGAATTATTAATTGAGAACCTGTTAAATATAGTTTTAAATACATTGCACTCTATGCGTTCCAGTCTCCGAGATTCAGTTGCTGTAATAGAGTTCCAGATCACTGAGCACTTTTCTAATATCGATCGTACTAAAGTCCTGCGTGGTTGCAGATTGTGCAATTAACTTGATTAAACCTAATATACGTACAGATCTATTAATAAAGTTGACTGCATGATGATGAAAGTACAATTTGCAGTCAAGTATCACTCCAAGATCAGGAATATAATCGACTCACTTAATTTCATGATTTAAAATGAACTATTTGTTTGTAATACTATTTGTGTTCCTTGTAAACGAAATACATACAGTTTTTTTCTAAACTAAGAGTTATCTGGTTATTTAATTAAACACCAATTATATACTGCTAGATTGTCATTCTGTAGATTATTATACACACTCGTAATGCTAATGTTTTATATATTTTAAATCATCCGCACAGAAGACTGGTTTAGAACTCTTTATAACATGGCTTATATCATTAACGAAGATTTAAAAGAAGAGGCGACAAATTTCCTCCTTATGGAACACCTGATTGTTATGAAATTTATTGTTTTATTTACTCTATGGTTGTTATTACAAAAGAAAGTCTGAGTTTATACTATCTCAAGTTTTATGTTCAATAAAACTTATGAAGAGGTTTCAGTTCTAAATCTTCTTTTATTTAGAACATTTTATTGAACATAAATAGTTACTAAAAGATCCTATATATGCATAATGTATAAATATATGAGGCCAGAAAAATTTGATTCTGAACCAGAATCTTCTCTGTCTACTCTTCGCTGGATTCACTGGTATACAACTTTTGAATTATTCCTAGACTGTATACAAATTAAAGAAGAAAAAGATAAGTTCAAGTTATTGGTAAATTATTTATCAGCTGAAATTTATTTCCTTATTAGTGACTGCAAATCATATAGTTCTGCAATTGCTACTCTTCAAAATCTTTATGTGAAACCTGCCAATGAGGTTTATTCAAGGCATTTGTTAGCTTCTCGTTGTCAAGGACAAAATGAGTCGATAGACCAATATGTACACCAACTGAAGTTGTTAAGCAAAGACTGTAATTTTCAAACCGTTTCAGCTGATAAAAATAGGGATGACTGCATTAGAGATTCATTTGTAGCTGGATTAACTTCCACTCCCATACGCCGGCGACTGCTAGAGAATACATCCCTTTCTCTACATGAAGCCTTTGAACAAGCCCGAGCTATGGAAGCAGCTCAAAAACA